>QUSF01000680.1:0-20261 GCA_003676055.1 Chloebia gouldiae | reverse complement strand
CTTACTTCTTCTTCCTTAGAGCCAGCTATTAATAAGTCATCTACATATTGCAATAGTTTGGTCCCAGGGACTGGCACAAATTTGCTAAGCACTTTTCAAGGGCCTGACCAAAAAGATTTGGTGAGTCTACAAACCCCTTGAGGGAGGGAAGTCTATCGTAGTTGTTGTTTTCTGTGTGTGTCCAGGTCCTCCCATTGGAAGGCAAAATAATCACAGCTTTCCTCAGCTAGAGGACAAGTCCAGAAGGCATCTTTTAGGTCAATCACACTGTATAATTTATCATCCAGGGACACATTGTTCCGCAAAGTATATGTATTAGAGACCATGGGATATAGGGTTTTTGTTCTTTAACTTACTGCTCTTAAGTCTTATACTAGCTGATAATTACCATCTGATTTTTGAACGGCCAAGATCGGTGTATTATGTCTTGACATGCAAGGCTCTAAGGTGCCCCTTTTTATTAAATCCTAGATTATTGGTTTTAATCCCTTCCTTCCCTCTAAAGGGATGGGATATTGTTTCACCCTTATGGGGTCTTTTGGTCTCTCAGTTTCAATGTGAATTGGTTTCATGTCTAATTCTCCAGCTTCCCCTGGAGTTTGCCAGACCTTAAGATCAATTTTCTTTTCATTCCCAGTAGTTAGGTTGTATAAACTTACCATGAGTTTTGAGTCCTTTGCAATTATACTTAATATTACCATCAAATCCCTCCCCAATAAATTGTATTCCATTTCTTCCACTAGTAAAACATCTCTAACACAGGTTTTATTATCAGCTTCTATTTCTACATCTTTTAGGACAGGGACCCAAATCACAGTCATAAAGTCCTTACCTTTTACACATCCAGGAGGCAGTCGTTGAACTGTGGGTTTTTTTTTTTTCTCTGTTTTTCTTTCTGCTCCAGAATCAACCAAAAAGACCAGCTCCTGGTTTTTTTTGGGTTTAACCTTTAATTTTATCAAGGGCTCTCTAGATGTCTATGACCCCAAATTATAAAGCCCCTGACACATCTATTCTTTCTGAAAGACCATTTCATCCTTTATTCTCTATTTATAATCCCTCTTGAGGTGTCCTTTCTTTTTTACAGTAGGAACATTCAGGGGCACTTACCTGTTTGTTTGTCCTTTGTGTGTGTGCCAGCTTTCCCTGAGGCTTCTGGGCCGGAGCTGACATTCCAGCGTTTGTGCTTGTGCTTCCCTTCCTGCTGCCACCAACACCCTGGCCTGGGTCTTTTGTTTAATCCAATCATTTTTGCTCGGTCCGCCTCTGTCTGAGCATTCCATGACGGTCCTTGTTCTGGCCACTTTTCCACCCCGCTCCCGCCCTGGGGGTTCCTGAATTCCCAATCCTTTATGGCAGCCTGCCTAATTATATCTCATTCCTCGGCATTAAACAAGGATCTTTATGTCGCCCGTAAGAAGAGAACACAAAACAACCGGAGTCGTTTTATGCGGTGCTTTATTGAGGGCCCTGGGTGCCTGAGGACTAGCGTCCAAAGTCAGGCCCCCCCAAACTAACAAACCACTGTGTTTATATAGGGTTTAGACTTACTGTTGCTTAATTCAACACATATGTGTCTACGTGACATCCCAACAATCATCATCCATAAATTATTTCTTGTTTAACTGAACATTCTGTATGGTACACTCTCTGTCAAGTAAAAACAATGTAGCCCTTAAGTTCTCCACACTCTGTCAGGTAGAAACAATGTAGCCCTTAAGTTCTCTGCGCTCTATCAAATGAAAACAATATAGCCCCTAAGCTCTACCTATCTATTCATTCCCCACAACCCCTACCTAGTAACTGTTTCTAACACACGGTATGGCCTGCTAAAGGTTCAAAGCCTTAGCCTAACTACTTCTAAGGAGTCAAACTGCAACAAGTCCCCCCTTTTGAGCATCCTTCAATCTCCAAATTGCAAGGATGCTCAATCAGCGATCTTCTGCTCTTCATTTTTTCTAGATGAGGGAGATGGAGGAGGTGTCATGCTCCTTGTCATCGCGTTAATCAGTCTTCGCGTGTGAGAGCGTTCTTTGCTAATGGCTCCTAGGAAACACCTATAAGTTCCTAGCACAATTAAAATTAGGATTACAAACATTATTGCATATTGGATTATTGACGAGATCCATCCAGAGACCTGGAGCCCCATAGAACTGAATATTTCCCCAATCCAATTATGTTCTGCCTGACGTTCTAATCCCCGAGTTTCGTCTTCCACCCTTTCCAATTGGGATATGTCTTGTTCTACACTGACCGTTACATTTGGGATATGGATACAGCAATGGTCAATTTTCTGACTTAAGTAGCCGCACACTCCATGTTCTTTTAGTAATATTAGGTCTAGTGCCATCCGATTTTGTAAAGCCATTCTACTAGTGGCTTGTAATTGGAGATTTAAATCTCTAAACCCTTTCCTAGTAGTGGCTGCTAACCTTTCTGTCTGTCCCATTAGCTTATAAAGCATGTCTCTGTTCCGATAAGCTGCAACTGGTGAAAAGAGGGATTCTAATGCCCACCCAAATTTTACTCCACTATCTGGTTCATGCCATTGGTCCTTCTCATCTAAATCTCTCTTAACTTTTCCTTTCAATTCCGATTGTTTCCACAGTGGGCATAAGGTTGGGATTCCTAACGTAATTTGAGTAACTGGTCCATCGATAGGTATGTGAGTAGTCCATTCCCCATGCCCCATTACCCATACTAAATTTCCTGGACTTCTTATTGTGGTAGATTTGCAACTAATAATCCGTTTCCCACTTGCTTCTCTGATATAGTATGATTATATCCCCTACACTCACATCCCCATTTCAATAGAACCCTGACAGGTACTAGTCCTATTTGTGTCTCGGGTGTATCACAAGTTATTACTTGAGTACACTTCCACATTTCCTTCTGATCTTTCATTCTCCTTTCAGTAGTCTGTAAATTCATTACACTTGTATGAGTTTGATTCTTCTTTCCACTCCATTGTACACACCAATGAACCTTTCCCAAATAACTATAAGTTTCTAGTAAGCTCGGTCCCCATATAGCTCCCTATGCATCTTCTAAAGATTGAGTTTGAGTAATATTTTGACAGACTTCTTCTTCCCTCACCTTCTCATTCCGTAATGTTATCCTACTACAATGATAATTCAGTACGGGTGCTGACCCTGAGATAACGCATTGATGTTGTTGGATTGGAGTCTCTAACCATGTAAGATACCCTGGCATCTGCTGGCAATATTCTTTTGTAATCTGCTCGAGTATCAAACACCCATGCTGCCACTCATAATATCTTTGGGAAACAAGTTTGCAACTTTGAGTGACATTCACCAAGGCCTTTGGCATATTCACTACTGGAATTATTCCCCACGGGATCGGTTCCCCTGCCGATTGGGTTAGTGGTAGGCAGGCGGTAATTTGTGTCACATTTTGAACTATCCCAAAATCTCTTATTAATCCTATTATTAAATTTTCCTGCTTCTGTCTGGGGTAGAATGCTATTGTCTCATTCTTATTCTCAATTTCTCTGATTTTCCTAACCCTTGAGTTTTTCTGGGCAAAAGATACCTTAGGTAACACTGATATTCCTGAACTTCCCTTTTTCCCAGCCTGTACTCTTAATCTCACGTGTTGAAGGTCGAAACTCCACCGTATCTTAACTAGACAAACATAAGTAACCGTGTCGGCCAGCGTCACTTGTGCCAATTCTAGTGTAGTATTACCTTTTTGTGTTTCCTTATCCCACAATGTAACGGCATTTAGGTTTTCAGATACCTGTCCCCTCCTCCAGAATATAATTACTTCATTGGCTCCAGCTCCCTGGTTGTCGGAAAATTCACAAACTATCTTCACAGATTCTCCCTCCATAACTCCAATTACAGGTTCTGAAACAGTAACAATTACAGAGCCATTAACAGATACAATTCCTAAAATAAACTACAGGATAGCAATCAAGACTAATTTGCTCGGAGTATCAGCCGGGTAGGAGTTACTGCTTGAGACACCCATTGGGTCGGAGCTTTCTTGATCCGAGTGTAATGTATCCAGGAATCCATGCCAGCCACCTTGACTGCAGTGTACGTGGTCAGGATCACCTGATGTGGGCCGCTCCATGATTTTCTGAGAGGATCGGTTGACCAGTTCTTTACATATACTTGGTCTCCAGGTTGCACATCATGGACGGGGTTCTCTAGGGAAAGAGGTCTGTTCCACTGTAACGCTCCCCTCAAGGCGTTGAGGATTCTGTGTAATGAAACAACATAATTATACACCACCTGGTCCCCAATTACATGTGGATCTCCCTTCATAGTAGATGCATGGTAGGGTTTCCCATATAATATTTCATACGGGCTTACTCCTATCCTCTCTCTGGGTTTTATTCTAATCCGCAAAAGGGCTAATGGTAATGCTTGTGGCCTTTGTATCTTACCTTCCTGACAGATCTTCTTTATCTGGCTTTTCAGAGTTTGGTTCATTCTTTCTACCTGTCCACTAGATTGTGGTCTCCATGGGGTGTGCAAATTCCAAGTTATATTTAACATTCGAGCAGTTTCCTGGACTATGTGGGCAATGAAGTGAGGGCCTCTATCTGATGATAACCCCAGGGGCACCCCAAATCTAGGTATTATTTCCTTCAACAGGGTCTTGATCACCTCCTTAGCTTGGTTTGTTCTGCATGGGAAAGCCTCAGGCCAACCTGAAAATGTACAAATGTATACTAAGAGATACTTGTACCCCTGTGCCTTTGGCAACTCAGAAAAATCCACCTGCCAATAGTCCCCCGGTTCTGGCCCTACCTGTAACCTCCCTGGTTGTATCTGTTTCCTGACTACTGGATTGTTCTTTAAACATACTGAACACATTGCATTCACCCGCTTTGCCAAGCTTAACATCCGGTTGGAGACTATTTCACCCTTTAAAAATTTCACCAATGCTTCAGCACCCCAATGGCTCTTATTATGCTCTGCTACTAGGATAGCCTTCATTATCCATGAAGGGACAACTACTTGCCTGGTATTGGTAACATACCATCCAGTAGCATTTTTGTTGGCCTTCAGTAATGCTGCCAGCTTCTCATCTTCACGGGAATATCTCGGAGGCTGCTGTAAATAAGGATTAGCTGGGTTTGTCCTAGTGGGTATTAAAGCCATCTGGGTCCATACTTGCCGAGCTGCTTCTCGTGCTGCTGCGTCTGCCAGCCGGTTCCCTCGGAAATTCTTTCCATCCTCCTTTTGATGTCCACGGACATGCATCACTGCCACTTGTTCTGGTTTATGCACCGCATCCAATAAAGCCACAACCTCTTCTTGATGCTTTATAGCAGTCCCTTGGGAGCTTAACAACCCCCTCTCCCTCCACAGCGCACCGTGAATATGCACCATCCCAAAAGCATACTTTGAATCTGTCCATATATTTACTTTCCATCCAGTGCTCAGTATTAATGCTCTGGTAAGTCCGATAATCTCAGCTTTCTGGGCTGACGTCCCCGGGGTCAAAGCCCGTGCCTCTATGATCTGAAATACTGTAACAACAGAGTATCCCGCATACCTGGTTCCGTTTTCCACAAAGCTGGACCCGTCTGTAAACAGCTCCCAGTCTGCTGTATCCAGAGGCTCATCCTTGAGATCCTGTCGACTGGAATAGACCTGTTCAATCATTTCCACACAGTCATGCACAAGTTCATCCTCAGCCACTTTACTGCGAAGAAATTCAGCTGGATTAAGGTGGCTAGCGGTTTGAAGTTGCACATCATCTTGCTCCCTTAAAATAGCTTGATACTGCAGCATTCGGCTAGATGACAACCAGTGGCTCCCCTTCTGTTCCAAAACAGCCATTACCATATGGGGGACATAAACATCTATTTTCCTCCCCAAGGTGAGTTTCCGAGCTTCCTGTATTAAAAGCACCGTAGCCGCAACGGCCCGCAAGCAAGGCGGCCAACCGGTACTTACTGCATCCAATTGTTTGGAGAAATACCCAACAGGTCTTTTCCAGGATCCCAGCTTTTGAGTTAAAACTCCTAGTGCAAGTTTTTGTCTTTCATACACATACAGCTGGAAATGCTTATTCAGATCTGGCAGCCCCAAAGCCAGGGCTTCCTTTAATGCTTGTTTTAGGTCCAAAAAGGCCTTTTTCCGAACAGGAGTCCAATCTAACTGGGGTTCCTTTAAGGCCTCATATAAATGTTTTGCAATAAGTCCAAAATTTAGAATCCACAACCGACACCACCCTACCATTCCTAGGAAGGATCTTAATTCTTGATGGCTCCTGGGGAGGGGAATTGAGCAGATGGCCTCCACCCGGTTAGTTCCTAAGCGCCTTTGACCCTGAGCCAGTTCGCAGCCTAAATACAGGACACTCTTCCTTACCAATTGGGCCTTTTCTTTAGAGACCCGGTATCCCGCCTGCCCCAACATATTCAGCAGAGCAATGGTAAGGTTAACACAAGTTCCTCTGTCCTGTGTGGCCAAAAGAATGTCATCAACATATTGCAGTATTGTGTAAGAAGTGGGGGGTTCTTTTACCTGAGTTGTCTTCCATTCCTCCAGCTCTCTTGCCAGTTCATTGCCGAATATAGTAGGGCTGTTTTTAAAACCTTGGGGTAGCCGAGTACAGGTGAGTTGCTTCTTTCTTCCTGTAGCGGGGTCTTCCCATTCGAAAGCAAAATACTTTATGCTCTTTATTGCCAGTGGGATGCAGAAGAAGGCATCTTTTAAGTCAATTACTGTAAACCATTCAAATTGCTCCAACACAGAAGTTAACAGAGTATACGGATTGGCAACAACCGGGTGAATGTCCTTAACTATTTCATTTATGGCCCTTAAATCCTGCACTAACCTATACTTACCATTGGGTTTTCTTACTGGAAATATTGGAGTGTTATATTCTGATTCACATTCCTTCAGTAATCCTTGGATCACAAATTGAGCGATCACTGGAGCCACCCCTCTCCTGGCCTCTAATTTAATAGGGTACTGTTTAATTCTTACAGGCTTTGCCCCTTCTTTCAGCTCTATCACAACCGGCTGTGCAGCCTTAGACTTCCCGGGGGTTCCTGTTTCCCATACCCAAGGCACCACAGCATTACTAATCTCATCAGGGATTGGAGTTGGGTCTACTTCTTGAATCACAAAAATTTTCCCAATTTCTTCATCTGGGATCTCCAATTTAACACGGCCCCCTTCAAAGAGTATTTTGGCATTCAGTAGAGACAATAAGTCTCACCCAAATAAAGGCTGGAGGCAATTTGGCATATATAAAAATTGATGGTCTAATTCCTTTCCTCCAAACTTCAAACTGAGGGGTTGCAGAAAGGGTCTTTCCTCTAATTGGCCTGTGGCTCCTACTACCTGAACTGTAGTATCACTGATGGGCCCTAATCTTTTATTTAAAACAGAATGTGTAGCCCCTGTGTCAACCATAAACTCTTGCTCTCTTCCAGCTACCTCTATTCTCACCCTGAGATCCCGGTCTAGTCAGCTCTGATTCCGATAATTTCCAAGCATCATCGCCTGAGCTTGTGCCTGAGCGCCATTTACTGGCACCATCGGAAACCGTCCCATTACTCCAGCACTGCTCCCGATCCCATTCCGTACCGGACACTCATTTTTCCAGTGTCCTAACTGATGGCAAAAGGCACACTGATTAGGTCCTAGCCCAGTCTGTCTTCCATTGTTCATCCCCATCAGCCCCTGGCCTTGGAAGCCCCCTCTTCCAAACCCAAATCCCCTACCACGACACCTTCCACGGCCCCTGCCCTGCTGTCCCCCTCCTCGCCCTGGCTCCCCGGTGAATCATCAAAGTCAGTAACTTCCCTCTCATCCTCCTCCTCATCAGTATCAGACTCTACCTCCTCCCATTCTTGTCCTAATCTTTCTCTGGAAAGTGGTGGGGCAGAGGGAGCAATTGCTAAGGACAGATCTTCCTCTCGTCTGGAGGATTTCGCAGCACATTTCATACACACCTCCCGCGTTTTGCACCCAGAACACTCATACTGGCTATCTTCTACCTTCAATACCATAATACCACACTCCTTCTGCCATTCCGTCTTCTGTCCCAAATAATAAAACAAATCTAAATACGGTATCTCATCCCATTTCTCGTTTTCCCTGAGATATTGCATTAAGGGGGTTATCACAGAAGTATCCAATGTGCCATTCAGAGGCCACTCTGGCCTCCCTTCAGATGCATAAAGGGGCCACCAACGATTACAATAATCTAACATTTTCCTTTATCCAAGTCCCGATAAAACCCCGCATTCTTCCATCGTTTTAATACACATCCTAAAGGAGTATTCCCCAGTACCTTCCCGTTAGATTGCACCAATGCCTTAAAAGTCTTAAATGACATCATTTACAACAAGTAAGGCACACACCACACAACAATTAAAAGCACTTTTAACAGAATCAAATACAAAGAAACAATTAATAACTGCAACAACACCATAAAAAGGAACACCAGTAACCTGAACCAACCAACCACCAACTTGCCGCTACTCGTCGCCGCGAGGGGCAAGTGCCGAACCTGCGTAGCTTTCGCTTCGTCTTACGGTCGGCGCCCGGGCTTCCCACCAAGACGTCTGTAGCCCAACCCTGCGAGGATCAGTGCCTCGTCTTATGGGCAGGCAGCCAATATAAATACCAATACCAGAAAATAAAGCACCTTCGGGCTTACCTTCCACAGTTGTCTGTCAGGCGCAGGGGTCGGGCACAGACCGATAACTCCCCAAGAAATCCTCGGCGCCGGCGTGGAGTAGATCAGTATGCGAATCGCCCCAGCCACCTTCGGAGTCCTGCCGCGGTCGCCAGAAAACTGCTGCCCGTAAGAAGAGAACACAAAACAACCGGAGTCGTTTTATGCGGTGCTTTATTGAGGGCCCTGGGTGCCTGAGGACTAGCGTCCAAAGTCAGGCCCCCCGAAACTAACAAACCACTGTGTTTATATAGGGTTCACACTTACAGTTGCTTAATTCAACACATATGTGTCTACGTGACATCCCAACAATCATCATTTACAAATTATTTCTTGTTTAACTGAACATTCTGTATGGTGCACTCTCTGCCAAGTAAAAACAATGTAGCCCTTAAGTTCTCCACACTCTGTCAAGTAAAAACAATGTAGCCCTTAAGTTCTCTACGCTCTATCAAATGAAAACAATGTAGCCCCTAAGTTCTACCCATCTATTCATACCCCACAACCCCTACCTAGTAACTGTTTCTAACACACGGTATGGCCTGCTAAAGGTTCAAAGCCTTAGCCTAACTACTTCTAAGGAGTCAAACTGCAACACCCGGGGAGCCCCGGGTTCCGTGGGGTCTATTGGGGTCCGAGTCCTCCCAAGGTCATTTGGGGAGTGGTGGAGGCTCTGCTGGGGCCGCGGGTGCCAGACCCCAAACTCTGACCCCAAAGCCTGGCCCTGACCCCCAACCCTGACCCCCCGATGTCCCCAGGACCCCCCCAGTGTCCCCGCGCCCCCGATCTGGGGGTCTCACCTGTGCAGGCGGCCCAGCCCGGCCCCCAGCTGGCGCTGGAATTCCTCCTTGTTGAACTCCATGGCGGCTCAGGGCACCGTGACCCCGGGACCCCCCTGCGACGCCTCTGTCCCCCCTCGGGGACACCCGGGGGACAGCCGGGGGTCAGCTGGGGGCGTCCCCCCTCCCTCCCTCCCTGCAGGCCCGCGACCCCTCCGCCGGCTCCTCTCGGCTCTCCCGGGCTCCGGGACGGCCCCCCCGGCCCCGGCTCAGCCCTAAATCCCCTCAATCCCCCTGGCGTGGGCCGAGCCCACGGGGGGACCCCGGCCAATCCCACCGCGGGCTGCAGGTTTCGCTTTTATTGGGGGGTTTTGTACCAAAAAAGATGGGGGAGTAGAGGGGGGGCCGAGGGGAGCACGGGGGGGATGTGGAGGGTGGGAAGAGGGGCCTGGGGGGGAACAGGAGGGGACCAGGGGAGCCCCAAAGAGACCCCAGGAGGGTCCCGAAGGGCATCCCCACAGGGAAGTCCAGGCCAGTCCTGAGCTGGGGAACTCCCGAGCGATGCTGGGGAGGGTCCTGGACGCTGCTGGGGAGGGTCCCGGACGATCCTGGTCGCTCTGGGGGGGGTCCCGCGGTGGGGCTGAGGGTCCCTCGTCCCTCACGCCCGCAGCGGCATCGTCACGTTGAGAACCTGCAGGGGGCGCCAGGCGCTCGGGGGGCGTGTCCCGCGGCCGGGGGGGCGTGTCCCGCCCCGCGGTTGCCGTGGTTACCTTGGAGCGGCGGTGGAAGCGCGCGCGTCACCGCGCGGGGTTGGCCGCCAGGGGCAGCCCCAGCTCCAGCAGCGCCCCCTGGCGGGCGGGCGGACCCGCAGTGGCTCTAGCAGCGCCCCCCGGCGGCGGCGGCGGGCGCAGCAGCAGCAGCCGCTCCTCGCTCAGCCCCAGCCAGAGAGACCCCGCCCCCTCCTGGGCGGGGCCGAGAGGGGCGTGGCCAGGGTTAAGACACGCCCACAGCGCCCCCCGACCCATCCTTGGGCTTTAGGCGACCCCTCATTGTTTCTCCTCCCTCCCCAGGATGGTGGGAACCCTTCCTACCACAGCCCCCAGTGCCCCCCCAGTGCCCTCCAGTCTTCCCCCAGCGCCCCCCAAAGTGCCCCCGACATCAGGGGAACCCCATGAGCCAACCCCAGCACCTCCCAGTTCTCCCCAGTTGCTCCCCATCGCCTCCTCGTTCTCCCCAGTTGCCCCCCAGGGCCTCCCAGTTCTCCCCATTTGCCCCCCATCACCTCCCAGTTCTCCCCAGTTGCCCCCCAGAGCCTCCCAGTTCCCCACTCACCACCTGGGGCAGGTGCACCCGGGCCTGCAGCGCCTGCGGGTCCCGGGCCGAGGGCTCGGCCACCACCACGAACTGGTAGGGATCCGAGGGGCTGCAGGGGGGCACAGGTGAGGCTGGGAGGGCCCCGGGGATTTTCGGGGAGGGGTCCCGGGGGGTCTCCATTTACCCTGGGAGCTCCTGGATGTGGGGCCGGGGCCGGGCCCGGATGTTCTGGGCCGAGATGGAGCCCAGGAATTTGCGGTTCCACAGCACGCGCCAGCCTGGTGAGAGGGGTGTCTCGGGGGGTTCCAGCCCTACCCCAGTGCCCCCAGCACCCCCCCAGTACCCCCATTGCTCCCCAGTGCCCTCCAGCGCCCCCCAGTGCCCCCCAGTCTCACCAGTCAGCTCCAGCTCCAGCCCGTACTTCTCCGAGAGCCCCTCCATGGCCACGGTGAGGAAGAACTCGAGGTACAGTGGGTCGGCCTGGAGGACCACGGGGTCAGAGCCCCCCAAGTGCCCCCTGGGTACCCCCCGAGCCCCCGGCCCTGCTCACCTGCAGCGTCCTGAAGAAGGCCGAGTTGACCACGACGTCATAGGCGGTGCAGCTGCGGCCGCCTGCGGGGGTGAAAGAACGGGGAGAGGGGAAGGGAGAGGGAAAATGGAGGAAAAAAGGAGAGAGGAGAAGGAGAAAAAAGGAAAAGGCACGAAAAATTAAAGGAAAGAAAAAAGGAAAATGAAAAGGAAAAGAAAAGAAAAGGAAGGGAAGGGAAGGGAAGGGAAGGGAAGGGATGTGCCGGGGCCACTTCCCGGCCCTCACTTCGGTCCAGCTCGGCGTGCTACTCCCCCGGGCTCATGGGGATCCAAAAGGTGCCGTCGGGCCCGGGGGGGCTCCCGCAGGAGCCGCTGCAGCCCCGGAGCGGGCACGGGGGCGGCGGCGGCAATGCGGGCGAGTGGCAGACGTTGAGGAACACCTTGTGCCCCCCGGCGCGGGTCTTCACGCACAGCCCTGGGGGCACGGGGGACGCTCAGGGGGCGGCGGAGACCCCCGGACGCTCCCCGAGCTCTGCCGCAGCCACCCCGTACCCGGCTGCGGCGTCACCGCCCGGGTGGGGCCGGGGCGCGGCGGCTCCTCAGGGTCCGGGGGCACCTGCGGGGAGGAGAAGGGGCTCAGAACCGGCACGGGGAGCGGCTGAGAACCGGCACCGGGACAGGCTCAGAACCGGCACCAGGACAGGCTCAGAACCGGCACCGGGGGCGGCTCAGAACCGGCACCGGGAGCGGCTCAGAACCGGCACCGGGAGCGGCTCAGAACCGGCACCGGGACAGGCCCAGAACCGGCACCGGGAGCGCCCCAGAACCGGCGCCGGGGGCGGCTCAAAACCGGCACCAGGAGTGGCTCAGATCCGGCGCCGGGACAGGCTCAGAACCGGCACTGGGACAAGCTCAGAACCGGCACCGGGGGCGGCTGAGAACCGGCACCGGGAGCGGCTCAGAACCAGCACTGGGAACGGCTCAGAACCAGCACCGGGACAGGCCCAGAACCGGCACCGGGAGCGCCCCAGAACCGGCGCCGGGGGTGGCTCAAAACTGGCACCAGGAGTGGCTCAGAACCGGCGCCGGGACAGGCTCAGAACCGGCACTGGGACAAGCTCAGAACCGGCACCGGGGGCGGCTCAGAACCGGCACCGGGAGCGGCTCAGGACCGGCACCGGGACAGGCTCAGAACCGGCACCGGGGGCGGCTCAAAACCGGCACCAGGAGTGGCTCAGAACCGGCGCCGGGACAGGCTCAGAACCGGCACTGAGACAAGCTCAGAACCGGCACCAGGGGCAGCTGAGAACCGGCACCGGGAGCGGCTCAGAACCAGCGCTGGGAACGGCTCAGAACCGGCACCGGGACAGGCCCAGAACCGGCACCGGGAGCGCCCCAGAACCGGCGCCGGGGGCGGCTCAAAACCGGCACCAGGAGTGGCTGAGAACCGGCGCTGGGACAGGCTCAGAACCGGCACCGGGACAAGCTCAGAACCGGCACCGGGGGTGGCTCAGAACCGGCACCGGGAGCAGCTCAGGACCGGCACCGGGACAGGCTCAGAACCGGCACCGGGACAGGCTCAGAACTGGCGCCGGGAGCGGCTCAGAACTGGCACCGGGACCCACCGGCAGCAGCAGCCGCCACAGCGCTGCCGCCTCCTCCCCCTCGTCCGCCTCCAGCTCGGCCGAGAGCAGCAACGGGTCCGACATGGCCGGAGGGGAGCGGGACGGGGCCGGGGGATGGCGGGGGCCGGAGCGGGACCGCGACCCCCCGGGGGAGCCCTGCGGGACCCCGGCCCCGAACTATCCGTCCCGCCCGGGCGGCCGCAGCGCTGCTCCGCCGCTTCCGCCTCGGGCGGGGCGGCACCGTGGCCATGGGGGGTGGGGGGGGGTGGGCCGCTTCCGCTTCGTCTCGGTGATTTTTGGGTCCCTTCTGGCCGCTTCCGCTTAGTCTCGGTGGTTTTGCGTGCCTTCTGGCGACTTCCGTCCCGTCTCGGTTGTTTTTCCTGCCCTTCTGGCCACTTCCGCTTCGTCTCGGTGATTTTTGGGTCCCTTCTGGCCACTTCCGCTACATCTCAGTGGTGTTTCCAGCCCTTCTGGCCATTTCCGCCCCGTCTCGGTGGTTTTTCCGGCCCTTCTGGCCACTTCCGCTACATCTCGATGGTTTTTCCGGCCCTTGTGGACACTTTCGCTACATCTCGGTGGTTTTTCCGGCCATTCTGGCCACTTCCGCTTCTTCTCGGTGGTTTTGCGTGCCTTCTGGCGACTTCCGTCCCGTCTCGGTGGTTTTTCCTGCCCTTCTGGCCACTTCCGCTTCGTCTCGGTGGTTTTGGGTCCCTTCTGGCCACTTCCGCCACGTCTCAGTGGTTTTTGGGGTCGCTCTGGCCACTTCCTCCACATCTCGGTGGTTTTTGTGGCCGCTTTGGCCACTTCCTCCCTATCTCGCTGGTCCCTCGCGGCCATGGCGGCTCTGGCAGCGCTCGGGGCTCCTCCGGTCCCCGAAATCTTCGCCTCGATGGAGGAGGGTGCGGTCCCCGGCGACATCAACCCCGGCGAGGTGACGGAGGATCTGGGGGGTCCCTCTGGGTGGGTTCTGGGCGTCCTGGGGGATCCTGGGTGTCCCGGGGTGTCCCGGGGGGCTCTGGAGTGGTCCCCGGGGAGCCCCGGGTTCCGTGGGGTCTATCGGGGTCCGAGTCCTCCCACGGTCATTTGGGGAGTGGTGGAGGCTCTGCTGGGGCCGTGGGTGCCAGACCCCAAACCCTGACCCCAAAGCCTGGCCCTGACCCCCAACCCTGACCCCCCAATGTCCCCAGGATCCCCCCAGTGTCCCCGCGCCCCCGATCTGGGGGTCTCACCTGTGCAGGCGGCCCAGCCTGGTCCCCAGCTGGCGCCGGAATTCCTCCTTGTTGAACTCCATGGCAGCTCAGGGCAACGTGACCCCAGGACCCCCCTGCGATGCCTCTGTCCCCCCTCGGGGACACCCAGGGGACAGCCGGGGGTCAGCTGGGGGCGTCCCCCCTCCCTCCCTCCCTGCAGGCCCGCGACCCCTCCGCCGGCTCCTCTCGGCTCTCCCGGGCTCCGGGACGGCCCCCCCCGGCCCCGGCTCAGCCCTAAATCCCCTCAATCCCCCCGGCGTGGGCCGAGCCCACGGGGGGGGCCCCGGCCAATCACACTGCGGGCTGCAGGTTTCGCTTTTATTGGGGGGTTTCGTACCAAAAAAGATGGGGGAGTGGAGTGGGGGCCGAGGGGAGCACGGGGAGGGGGGGATGTGGAGGGTGGGAAGAGGGGCCTGGGGGGGAAAAGGAGGGGACCAGGGGAGCCCCAAAGAGACCCCAGGAGGGTCCCGAAGGGAGTCCTCACAGGGAAGTCCAGGCCAGCCTTGAGCTGGGGGGTCCAGGGGGATCCTGGGGGGATCCAGGAGTGTCCCGGATGACCCTGGAGAGGGTCCTGGACGATGCTGAGGAGGGTCCTGGACGATCCTGGCTGCTCTTGGGGGGTCCGGCAGTGGGGTGAGGGTCCCTCGTCCCTCACGCCCGCAGCAGCATCGGCACGGTGAGAACCTGCAGGGGGCGCCAGGCGCTCGGGGGGCGTGTCCCGCGGCCGGGGGGGCGTGTCCCGCCCCGCGGTTGCCGTGGTTACCTTGGAGCGGCGGTGTCCACGCCCCGTGCTGCTGCCTGGTCCCCACCCTGTGCGGTTCTGGGCTCCTGCCGGCCGGGTCCTCTGTCACTGCCCTGTACATTTCAGGTCCTCGAGTGCCTGGACTTGAGTAAATGTCGTGGCAGCGTTCTCAAGATCATGTAAAGGTACCTCTGGAGTGAATGCTGTCACAGGCATCACCTGGCGGTCCGAGGCCTCGTGGTGCTCACCAAGGATCCCTGGATGGTGGGAAGGGGGCAGTGGCTGAAGCTGCGCTGGGCAAAGCAGCCCCTTGGGCTGGCAGGGCTTCGGGAGCTGGGGCAGCTGCTGCCAGCTCTCCTGCCTTACCTGCCCCAGTGCTTTGGGACAGGCCTTCGGCCCATGAGCCCTGCAGCAGCAGGGTGGGCTTGCAGTGCCAGGGCGCTGTTGGCCGTGCAGCCGTCCACGGCTTCCCAGCACAGCCTTGTGTTCCGTACAGGCCAGAAGAACGTGCCGTCTGTCTGCAAGGCTTCTGGAGCTGCTCGGGGATGGAAATGGAGAGGTGGTCATCAAGAGCCTCCATGTGTTCATGAATGTGCTCCAGCACAAAGACATCCTGGTATCCAGCACCACTGCCCCAAAGCTGACTGAGGCGCTCCTGGAGCTCTTTGACCACGTAAGGTTCTGCATCCTGAGCCACAGGCATTGGGTGCTTCCCAGAAACTTGGTGCCCTGTGGATTTTCAGGCCTTTGCCCAGGTGGGCCTGGAGTAGCTGGTGTAGGTCTTTTCCTTTCCTCTAGGACAACAGCCATGTGCGGTTGCTCTCCATTCAACTCTTCTGTAAGGTGATGGAAGTGGTAGTGGATGAGGGGAAAAAGCCCCTGAAGACAATGGTGAACAAGAGCCTGTTGGCACTTTTAATCTACTGTCATGATGAGAACTGGCAGGTGGCAAAGGTGAACAATTGTATGATGCTGGGAGGGGGGTGGGATGCCTCCTGCCCTGGCGCCTGGCGGGCTGCAGCCTCCTCCAGGCCTTGGCACAGGGACACACAGGTCTTGTGCCCTGGGCTCTGGGGCCATCTCTGGGTCTCTGCTGCTCTCCAGGCTTCTCGGGAAACGCTGCTTGGTGCGGCCGAGTTTTTGAAGAGGAGGGATCTCAAGCAGCTGCTGAAGAAGGAGCAGCTGTCAAAGTTTGCTGAGTGCCTGGTAAGGGGGGCCGGGAAGCCGCAGCCTCAGGCTGGAGAAGGCCCCTGAGCGCGGTGCTCAGTGTGCGGGGTGGCAGCTGTGCTCCTGCCTGCTGCTGCGGCCCGAGGCCCGCGGGCTCTTCTCCAGGCTCCCGCGGGCCCGAGCCTGGCGCCGATGGAGCCGCGGCCCGGCGGGGCTGCGGGGCGGCAGCGCGGCTCCCCGGGCAGCAGCCGGGCCTCTGCCCCCTCCAGAGCCCGGCGCCAGCGGCTGCTGGCCGGGCCTCAGGGCTGTGCGGGCAGGGGAGGCCGGGGCGGGGCGCAGGGAGCGCCCGGCCCAGGGGCCGAGCCCGCGCCAACCCTTCCCTCCTGCCGCTCTCTGCAGCTGGCAGAGGACAGCAGCAGAGTGGCCGAGCACCTGCACTGGGCCCTGCCCTACCTGCAGAGCCCACAGGAGCCCCTGCGAGAGGCGGCCCTCAGGTTCATGGGTGAGCCACCAGCCCGGCTCCCTCCCCGCCCCACAGCAGCTCGGCCCCAGCCCCGCCTGCTGCCCCGGCAGCGCCATCCGGGCCCAGCGCCTCTGGCAGCCGTGCCTTTGGGCCAGGGCCCGGGCTGAGCCCTGCCGCGCCAGGAGGGCGTGTGGCCCCAGGGCTGGCAGCGTTGCTGGCAGGGAGCTGTGCCCTGCCAGGCCGTGACAGGTTCTGTGTTCCCAGGGATGGCCGGGCGCTACCTGAAGGGACAGCCAGCAGAGCTTCGCCTTCTCACTCAGGGTGAGTGAGGGCAGCGGGCTGGCAGCAGGGGCTGGCCGGGAGAGCTGCAATGCCAGGCAGGGAGCTGCGATCGAGCTGCGGCGAGCTTCGCTCCTTGTGTGGACCAGGGCTGGTGTGGCCAGGGCACAAAGAGATTTCAGGGACACCAGTCAGGGGATTCGTGACCAGCACCTTGCGGCTGATCCCGTTGGCTTCTCATCTCTGTTAGGCATGGCGAGAGCCGGGAGAGATGGCCTTAGCAGAAGAAGCACCGGGTGGCCCTCTGGCCTCTGACTGTGGTAGTTTATCTGTCTTCCAGCCCTTGAAGCCATGAGAGAAGATGACAGCCCATCCTCCACTAACCTGGAAATTCAGGCAATTTTTAGACAAAGATGTGCAGAACTAAGGTCATCTGCTGGATTCAGAGAACCAGGGTCCCAAGAAGAGTACCAGGAGACAGTGAAGAGAGCACCAGCCCTCCGTGTCACTGGAGCTCCAGGCACAGCTGATGCTGGCCACAGCTGTGCCTGCTGGAAGCTCCCATAGCTGCTGCCTTCCCCCTCCCTGTTGACAGCTCCCTCCCTCCAGCCCTCAGAGCCTGCCCATGCCCTTTTTATTGGCCCCATCTCCTCCCTTCCCTTTCCCTTCCATTAATAAACAGTTGGCTTTCTCCTCGTTACCTGCATCTCTGTGGAGCTGAAGCGGCACAAATCCCGGGCCCTGGGACACACAGGCCCCTGCTGCGGTTCTCTTCCATGCCCTCTTCTGTGCACGCACACAGAGGAAGGAGGGCATGTGAGGCTGGAAAGGTGCCTTTGTTGAAGGTGCACTTCCACAACACGGTGGAGTTGCAGATCCTGCTGAGCACCCTGGAGCCCCTGGGATTTGGAAGAGCCAACCTGAGTATGCTCTGAAGCCAGCTGTGAGGGATTCCATGGCAAGCTTCCACAGAGGGCAAATGAGCTTGGAATGCTGGAAGTTTTGAAGCAGAGTTTCCTAAAAGCTCAGCAGTGCCCCATCCCTGCACAGGATCAGGGAGAGGGCAGAAGCAGCGACCATCCGGGCTTAACAGGGAGCTTTGGGTGTGCCTAAGGGAAACGAAGCAACAGCGCACTCCCTGAGACTGGGAGGCGCGACCCTGCCAGTGCCCGGAGCGCTGCCAGGCAGTGCCGGGATGCCGGCCTTGGTTCTGGTGAAATGCCTTTGGAGGCCAGGGGCTTGCTTCTCAAGGAAAGTGCTTCCCAGGGAGCTCCCAGTGAGGCAGGTGCAAGTGTGCCCCTTTGGCTCTCTGTGCTCCTTTCAGTCCTTGAGGCCCGCTGGGCTTGGCAGAGGGGCAAGGGAAGGGAGAAGCCCGTGAAGAGCAGGTTTGGCATCCACCTAATTGGAGACTGAATCATCATAGAACCAAGGAGTAGTTTGTGTTTCTTGCAACCTTTAGTCCCACCTGCTTCTGCTATCTGCCGTGGTCAGGGATGCCTTCCACTAGATAATGTTGCTTCCAACCTGGTCTTGAACACTTCCAGGAATGGGGCAGACTGATCAACGTTTGTTAGGGCCCTGTGGCAGTGCGTGTTTCTATGAGATTTTACAATGTTTTAATATATTAGTTAGAAGTTTATTACTGGAGAGTTTTAGTTGGTATGTTCCTTGTACCCCCTATTTCTTCCCCTCACAGTGGCTTTTCTCAGGTTGTTTACACAACGTTTATTTTGTTTTTCCACAGCCAAAACCTCTCCCGCAGCATGGGGACTCCATGGCAAAGGGGATCAGGATTTACACCACTCTTCTTTTTTTCACCCCAAAAGTGTGGAGGGCGCACGAGTTTCACAGCGAGGTGGTGCAGCTCTTGAGCACGGCTTGGGAAAACTCGCTGTGTGAAGGATAAATGGTTTGCGGAATGATTTTCAGGGCAGTGCTGGGGATGGAGGTTGGGGGAAGTGCTGGGGTCAGGCTTTGTTCAAGGAATATGGAGAGGAGGATGACGGTGGAAAGCAAACATGTTGTATCAGAAAGCAAAGTTTTGCAGAAAATGAGCCCTTCGGGCTGATTTTACCCTAAAAATATGAATTTACATCTGTGGCCCCAGCAGTAACACTGATTAGGATATTGGTGCTGTGTCAGGGAAGGTTTAAGCTGGATGTTGGGAAAAGAGTCAGCTCTGAGCAGGCTCCCTGGGGAATGGTGACATTCCCAAGGCTGCCAGGGGTTAAGAAATTTATGGACGAGGCCAAGGCTGGGATTGCTGGGGTGTCTGTGCAGGGCCCTGGCTAGACATGACAATCCTTGTGTTTGACCCAGGGTATTCCATGCCTATGGCCTGTCTCAGCAGCAGGCAGCGGGTTTCACAGGAAACAAAGATAAAGGAACCAAACAGTAAAACCTACTTCTAAAAGCCACCAGAAACAGGCACAGAGCTGGAAAAGCACTCCCTACCCCTTGAGAACAGCCCTCACGTACATGCAAGGTGCAATAAGGGCGCCCGTCTTACGCATCCCATAACGCGCGACACATACGGAGAGAAAACCGAGCGCATTGCACGCCAAGCACACTCATTTCTTTCTAGGGCGCGGAAAGTTGGCTCCTCACACAGAACACAAAGGGATTTGAAAGGGCTTTAACCACGGCCGCCCTCGGGCGCCGCGCGGCCCCCTCAGCCCCTCGCGGGGCCCGGCCACGCCCCCGTCTTGGCCACGCCCCCTGGATTGGTCACGGCGTGCCCACGCCCCTTGGATTGGCCACGCCCCCTGTATTGGACGCGCCCCCTGGATTGGCCGCGCCCCCTGGATTGGCCACGCCCCCCGGATTGGACGCGCCCCCATCTTGGCCCCGCCCCCGCAGTGCTCCCGGGCCCCGAGAGGCGGGCGGGAGGCGCTGAGGGGAAGGCGGAAGTGACGTCCGGGCGCGGCGCCTGCTGCGGGCGGGCGGCGCCGTGAGGGGAAGATGCCGCTGGCGGTGATGGCCGAGAGCTCGGCGAGCTTCAGGCGGCTCCTGGAGCAGTGCGAGACGCAGGAGCTGGAGGTGCGGCGGCTGGGGAGGGGTCTGTGTCCGTGCGCGTGAGGTGGGCAGGGTGCGTGGGCGTGTGTGTGGGAGCGGGGGAAGGGCTCAGTGTTTGAATTTGCCCCTTGGGCTCGCCAGAGGGCCCGTCGGAAAGTAGCACCCTGCAGGTAAATGGGTGTTTCCGTATTATTATTCGCGTCGCTTCGGAGGGAATGGGGGGAGTGGTGGAGTTTGTGGGTTTCCCTCCTTCTCGTGGCTGAGAGAAAGAAGATACCGATCAGGGGAGTGCAGCCCTGAGCCAGGCTCGGGGAGTTACCCTTAGAACGAGTTTAATGTGGCAGCTTTCACTGGGAGCTCCCTCCGTGCTGCTTTACGGTCTGTTCCTTGATGAAAGGCTTGAAGCCTTATTGGAAATCGTTG
>QUSF01000679.1:0-23908 GCA_003676055.1 Chloebia gouldiae | reverse complement strand
TGCCCCTAGTATAGTCGAGGGTGTCGCTGCTACTGGGGGAGGAGAAGGAGGGAGGGAAGGGGAGTAGAAGGAGGAAGAGGAGGCACAGAGGAGGATCCAGAAAGGGGAAGCAACCACGCGGTCGAGCCCTGCCTGAATTCGCAGCCCCCACCCGTGGTATCATCGCCCCCCATCCCACGGGTGAGCGGAGAGGGGGAGCTCGGGACAGTTCTCCTGGGGCGTGCCTGGGTTGGGTTTTTGGGGGGATGTTTGGCGAATGAAGAACTGCGAAGCTGAGCGGAAAAGGCCCCTTGGGGGGACACTGGGGAGTCCCGGTGGCGGCTGCCGGCAGAGGCAGCCTGGAGGAGCAGAGCCCTGTGTCCCTCAGGAGCCCCAAGTGGGGACCCCAGAGAAGGGGGGGGGGGGCGCCGCCACTGGCGGGACCCCCAAGAGCCTGGAGAGGGGCAGGGGGCACTCCTTGGAGCCCCGGCAGCCCAGAGCAGAGAAGAAGGGGAGAAGGGAGCCCGGGAGCGCAAAAAGCCCCGGCATGCCTGAGCAGGGAGACCAAAGAGGGGGAAGCTTTTCAGATTCCTGGGAAACCTCCAAGCAGCCTGGACAGGGAGGTATCCCAGAACCCCAAAACTGAGAGACAGGAGATGGGGAAATCCTGGGAGGCTTTTTCAAAGCAGATTTTTATGGACACACAATACTGACATCTAGACATGGAGTCTGGTAGTGGGACCTTCAAACCCAATGGGCTCACCCTTTGTTTTTCCCAAACCAGGATTTTCCATTCCCAAACCTTGGCTGGATGGGGGAAGAGGCTGCAAGGAAGAGGAAGATGCCCCAGGACCCTCATGCAGGTGAGGAGGAAGTCAGTGCCCTTTTCCCCTCTCTCCTGCTCTATTTCCCAGCCCAGCCTGGCCCCTGGCTGCAGGACAGCCCTGCTGCCAGTGCCTTCCTGCTGGGTACGCACTGGGGGATCTCCTTGCCCTTCCCTGTGGCATGGAGGCAAATCCCATCCTCTCCTTGTCCTTCCTCCCCCAGACATGGAGCTGAAGATGGAGACCAGGGAGGACAAATCCCCACGACAGAACCTCGTGGAAGAGGCCGTTTTGAGTGACTCCAGGGCACAGGAACCCAAGGGCGAGGAAAATCCCTGGATATTCCACACAAGGAGGGGCTGCAAACTCAGATCACAGGGACACGAGGAGGAAAGACACACCCTGTGCCAGGAAAGTGGCCAGAAATCCAGCCAGAGCTTGGACCTGGTGATCCCTGAGCAGCTTAATGATGAGGAGAAGCCCCACAAGTGCTCGGAGTGTGGGAAGAGTTTCAGCTGGAGGTCCCGCCTGATCCGCCACCAGATGATCCACACTGGGGAGAAGCCCTACGAATGTCCTGAGTGTGGGAAGGGCTTCAGAGACAGCCCCCAGCTTACCATCCACCATCGCATCCACACCGGGGAACGGCCCTATGAGTGCTGGGAATGTGGCCAGAACTTCAGCCGGAGCTCCCACCTGACCTCCCATCAGAAGATCCACACAGGGGAGAGGCCCTACGAGTGTTCCGAATGTGGGAAATCGTTTCAGACCAGCTCCCTTCTCCTCATACATCAGCGGATTCACACCGAGGAGAGGCCCTTCCGCTGCCCCGACTGCAGGAAGGGCTTCAAGCACAGCTCCCACCTCACCAGGCACCGGCGCATCCACACCGGGGAGAGGCCCTACGAGTGTCCCGAGTGTGGGAAGAGCTTCAGGACTAGCTCAGTCTTGAATCAACACCAATGGAGACACCGGTAAGGGAAGTCCTGCAAGTGCCCCGACTGCAGGAAGAGCTTTGTGGGCTGCTCCAACTCCATCCCCCATCAGAGGACTCTTTTTGCAGAGACCTGGTGACCTGCAATCCAAGTTGGAAAGACACCTGGCAGGTGGTCGCCACATCATCCTGGATCCCTGTAGGCACCTGACTGAATGCTGGGGCAGGAACATCCATTGGGTCTTAGATTGATACTGGAAACTCCTTGGACAGAGCTGATTTTTTACCTCGTCTTGATTTGAAAGACAGGTGTCTGCTAAGGAAGGCAGGAGCCCTCTTTGGAATGGAAAATGTAAACCCCCTCCCTCTGAACTATTAGAATCGTGAAATTAAGAAATTAAGGGTCTCTCATGCAAAGATATGAGAATAGAAATAACAGTTATTTACTAGCAGGTATAATAAACAACGACTAAAGCATTAACAGAGGCTTTGCTGCACAAACCCACAGGGGCCCACGACCCCGGTGCCCCAGCAGGGCTCTGGGGAGCACCAAGCTGGGTTGGCAAGAGGTATTGGCAGGCAGGGGAGATGGGTGTTTGGGTGTGAAAAACACCTTCAGTCTCCTGTGAAAATTTAAAAAGTTTAATGAAGGACTGTAGGAAACAAGGACCATAGAGCAAAGGTCATTAGGGTGCATCTTGGCACTCAGCCAAGACCCCTTAAATACCTTTTCCCTTACATCAGCCTGTTGCATATTCATAGACTCTTATGCATAGTAAACTTTTTCCTCAAATTACTTTACATGTTCCAAGAACTGTTCAGCATGGCTTTGCCTCAGATCTGCCTTTTTAGAGCATGTGTATTCCTTGGTTGTGGTTTTAGTCCTTTTTTATCATCATCTTTGGGCCTTGGTCCACACTGCCTTCAGACACTGAGTGCTGATGGTTGGCAGATCTGTACAGGCGTCCTCATCTGTGTTCACTGGATGTTATCCCATCCAAGCAGGCATTGTAACACAAGCATACTTACATCAGCTATTTTGCTACTATGTCTAAACTTAATTAAAAACAGAAATAGAAACTGTATTTTTAGAACAAAGTAACTGTAACACTACACATAAAATCCGTTTTAACATTTGTTAAAAGCCGATATTGTAATTTGTATCTCTTAACAGGCTACAGTGCAGTGAAAACTCCCGCGGTGCTGAAGAAGCAGCGGGGCCAGCCCAGCTCCCACCCAGCAGGGCAGGGAGAGCCGAGCTCAGGGTCCCGAGCAGAAGGGCTGGGTCCCTCTTTTAGTGAGGTGGGTGTTAATAAGGTCCCAGTTCAGTGGCTGCTCTCACAAGCAGAGGCTCACCCTGATTTGCAGAGAAAACCCCACAATTCGTAAAACCTGTGTGAAAAAATGCATACTATATGATTGGCTCTTTGCAAATGTTAAAATGAATACTGTTTGTGTTACGTTGGAAAGTTATGCTGTATTAATCTCTTTTAATTAGTGTAGTAAATATAGATTTTAGGCTATAGCATAATATTAAAATAGAAACTATGCGATGTAAGATACTTTTTGTAACTAGTGCAAGGAATGGATAAGATAATCAAGAAATTCTTCACATAGAGATAACGGCAACAAGACACTAAGATCCCAAGAGAAGAATTATTGCCTCTTTATCTCCTTATCGGGAAGACCCAGACTTCCTGGGGACCAACACGATTGATTTACAAGATGAGGGGGGAGTTAAAATTAAGCCTTAGTTTGAAAAGAATGTTTGAATCATGTATGAGATATATGAATATGCAATAGGCTATTGCTTTTAAGGGGTAATCCAGGCACCCGGGACGTCTGTAATTCTTTGCCTTTTATTGTTTCTTATTATACTAACTTTCATTACGGTTTTCATCACTATTAAACTTCTAAAATTTTAGCACAAGTGAATGGCGTTTTTCACAAGCTGTAAAGCCAGTGTGATTTATTCCAGCACTGGACTTGTGCTCTCTAAGGACATGCACACCCCTGAAAATTCCCTGTTTTATCTCTTAACCTGTTGCATAACAGATATATGCATGTGTATTAAACGGTCCAATTAATTTTATGAGCCTGCACAGTTCTTCAGTCACGTAGTTGTAACCCAGATTCAGTTTTTCTGTCTGCTTCAGCCCCAAGGTCAGTATGGGCCTCTCTCCTTATCTCTCTTCAGTTTGGATGATTGCATTCCTTTCTAAGTGGCCTTGACAGCAGACTTCAGCTAAATCTAAAATTGGTTTTGAGTTGAATTTCTAACCCTGGTCTCACACCCCACAGCAGGAGGAGCAGCTCTGGGCTGGGCTCTGGTGGCAGCAGCGAATTCCCTTCCCCAGGCAGCAGCTCCAACCATCCTCTGAAGCCGAGAGACAGAGACAGAGGGAGGGAGGGAGGGAGGGCCAGCAGCTGCCCCAACCCCATCTTTTACCTGCCCAATTCTTCTGGTATCTGCTGAGAAACTCACAAATAAAAGAAGTGCAACCAGATGCCCTCCTACCCCAAGCTTGATCACATATTCTGTTTTCTTAAGTACCCAGTTGTTTGTGTTTCCTAGCCACTTACGGGGAAAAAATTCTAGAAGTAAAAAGGAACAATAGGAAGAAAAACCCAACCTCCAACATACCTTTGCACCCTAAAAAAAATCTGCTCTGTCCAATCATTTCTTCTGGTGGCATCGAGCAAACCTGGATGATCCTTGGATCCTTTTCCAACCTAAATAATTTCTATCTTTATCCCATCAAAATACCCAGAATTGGGGTAAAAATAAAGAAATTAAACAAAGAGATCTAAAGCTGCGCCATTTTACTGGGTTTTGGAGGTGAATTTGGTGTTCAGAGGAATACTGAGGAGGATGTGGGTGTTGTAGGGCTGTGAAGCCAGGCAGATGGGGCCACAACCTCGTAGTTGTGCTGGCAGAGTTTGTCCACCTGAGCCTGTCTGTCCTCCAGGAGTTCTGGTTCTGTCCCAGTCCCTGGCCTGAGTCTCCCCGTTTGGGGTGTCCCCGCAGAGTGCACAAATCGCTGCTGAAGAGCCCGAGCTGCTGCAGGCTGTGGATGTTCCTGTCCACCAGCCTCTCCTGGTCAGTGCCATGGGCATCCCGGGGGAATGGGGAGAGGCTTTTGTGGCTCTTGGGGACATTTGTGGTGCTGGGAGGGGATTTGAGGGGCTTTTGTGGCAGACTGTGAGAGGGTTTTGGAGGTCCCGGCTGGGCTGTATGGCTTGGAGAGAATTTGGGTGGGTCTTGGGGGAGATGGGAAGGGGTTTTGGTGGCTCTTAGGGCCGTTTATATTGCAGTGAGTGCTTTCAGGGAGTCCTGGCCAGGAGCTGTGGGGCAGTTTGAGGGGTCTGGGAGTAGCTGTGGGGCTGGGAGGGGGTTTAGGGCAGTTGTGACCCCCCCCATAACCCAAAGCAGCCATCAGACCCGACCCTCCAAGATACTGCCAGGGGTCAGTGGCTCCATGTTGGGGTTCATCCTCCTGGCTCTGAGGAGGGGTCCCCAGGGGCTGTGTGTGTCCCCCCCAGAGCGTGTGTGACCCCCCCCATCCTGGTATCACCCCCTTGTCGTTCCCCACAGGGCTCCTGCCTCAGCTCCTGCTCCCCCAGAGGGAATTTGGGGAGGGGGCAGAGGGGGTGCGCAGCCCCTGCCGGGGGATGACCCCGGCCCATCCCCTTTGTCCAGCACCAAGCTGGGCTCGGGGCCGCAGGAGGAAGAGGCTGTGGGAAGCAGATCCTGGAGCTGGGACAGTGCTCGGGGTCAGGGCAAGGTCCTGCCCTGCACACCTGGCTCAGGTGTGACCCTGCCCCGGCAAGGGAGCGGCACATTCCCATCCCCAGGGATCAGGGCTGGGAGCAGCACTTGGAGCAGGGACATGGCAATACTGGGAGCACACTGAGGGCTACTGGGAGCAACTGGGAATGATGGGTGCGTGCTGGGGGCAACTGGGATGTACTGGGAATGAATAGGATCATGCTGTTGGCAACTGGAAAAATACTGGGGCAACTGGGGTGACTGGGAATGGGCATGCTGGGAGCAACTGGGATATACTGGGAGTGTCTGTAACATTACTGGAGGGGACAACACTGGAAACAACTGGGACTGTGTTGAGGGGAAAACTGGGAGCAACTGGGAGCGACTGTCTATACTGGGGGCCACTGAGATCATACTGGCAGTGAATGGGACTGTAATAGGAGCAAATAAGTGCAACTGGGATCATACTGGGAGGAACTGGGAGCAACTGGAACCATGCTGGAGGCAACTGGGATAATACAGACAGGGACTGAGATCCACTGGGAGTGACCAGGAGCATGCTGAGGGCAGTTTGGACCATGTTGGGGGCTCTTGGGATATACTGGGAGCAACTGGAACCGCACTGAGGCTGACTGGGAGTGGCCCTGGGTGAGTGGAATCATGCTGGAAGCAACTGGGAGGAAGTGGGAGTGACTGGGAGCATGCTGGGATCAGCTGGGATATACTGGGAGAGACTGGGAGTCACTGGGATCATACTGGGAGGGACTGGAACCAGGCAATGGCCTGGGCTGGGTGCTGTGGGGCCTCAGGGAGCGCAGGGAGCACTGTGACACTGCAGGGCCTGATGGAACCAAGGGGACATGGTGACACCCTGGGCCCGGCCTGGCCAGGGGTGTTTCGGGAGCCCCGGGGTGCCCAGGGCAGCAGAGCAGAGCCCCTGGCTCGGGGCAGCAGCTCCCCAGGACACCCTGGGGATGCCCAGGGAGAAGAGGAAGCCAAGGCCCAGCGCCCCGGGGGCGGCGCCGGCTGAGGGACGGGCCGGAGGCAGAGGCCGCTGCTGGGACGGTACCGGGGCTGCCCTGGGGCAGCTGCTGGCCCCTGCAGCCCGGCCAGCCCTGCCCCACCCTCAGGAAAACTAATCCACAAACCTCAGAGGTTTATGTCCAAAAGGAGACAGAGGAGTCCTTTTAATTTGTTTGAATAAAGGGAGAGGCCATGGGGCATTCCCCTGGGGTCTCTCCAATTTTTGGAGGATGCAGCCTCCTTTTTATCCTCATTTCCCGGCCGCATTTCCCTTCCCTCTTTCCCCACTGCTGAGGTACTTGAGAGGTACAGACTTCCTGATACGCCTGATGGCAGAGATTTCCCTCGAATGTATAATCCTTCCTTTTACTTTTTAATTCTTATGGAATTTAGGGGTTTTCCCCATTGTTTATTTTATCTGTAAATGTCCAATTTTTCATTTATCAACAAACCTACAGTTTATTTGTAAAGGCAAATATCTTTTTCCATTCAGCCATCAGTGGAATCCTTCTCATTGTTTCTTTTCTCTCAGTGCTAGTTTTATCTACCGGCAGACCCACAGTAGGAGCCGTAATGAGAGATGCAGGACTCCAGGCTGCTCTTCATAATGCAGTTTATTGTATCCAAGACATTACAGCAGTCCAGGGTCGTGGGTGACAGAGCCTGTGCCTACAGCTGTCAGCTCCAGCTGCAGACAAGCCTGAAGACCCTTTCCTTTTGGTTACAATGCATTATATACTTTACTTTGCTGAGCATCTTAATACAGACAAACCAATCTATACCTTAACTTTTACCTATAGCCTATCATAACTATTATAATGACCATATTGATGTTACTATTCTCCAATCATTAAAAGTTAGTACATCACAGTTTAAGCTACAAGTTGTTATTCAGTTTTCTTGCAGTGGAAAATTCTGAGACCTTTTTTCTACTTGCAACATTAGCAGACTTGGTTTGTCTGCTGAATCTTTCTGCTTGGTAAAAACATCTTCTTGTTTGTGAGGGGTTTATCCTTTGCTCTAAGTCATAAAAACATCTTCTAACTAATAAATGCTTTGCCTTCTTAGTTATCCAGTAAGACTGGCTCAGCAATTCTTTTCTTCTATATCAAAACCCGCTTTCATTTCTATTTCTTCTTCAGATTCTACATTCAAAAATCTTTCTGCCAAGCACACACATCTGTGAGTCTTTCTTGTCAAACTTTCATCCTTCCTAACAACCCACAGCTTGTTAGCAAAGACAAATCCTTCATTCCTCTCATACTGTCTTGCAACAAAGAACCTGTGACCATCGTAGACCATGGCTGACTGCTTGCTGTGTTATAAATCTCACAGCCTCTGAGACTGATGTTACGTAAGCAATAAATGGTTCTCAGTCTGATCCTGGTCCTGTCCCTCTGATGGATGCGACAACAGCCACACAGAGGGTCCTTCCCCCAGAGCTTTGAAGCTGCCTGCAGGTGCCCTTGGCCACGGCAGTCGTGGGCACTGTGAGCAGACAGGTTGTCCCGTGGCACCAGGGCCGTGTCCTTACAGCCCTGGGGACACGGGGCACGGTCACACTGCGGTGCTTCCCTGGCACTGCCCATCACAGCCCGCGCTGCCTCCAGGGAGCCCTGGGCTCTGGGAGGGACAGGATCTCCCAGGGGCCTCCTCCATCAGACCAAGGGTTTGCTCAGCACCCGAGACCCTGCCCAGTGCCTCTGCCTGCTGCAATCACAGCCTCCGACCATTGCACCAACGAGGCCCTGGGGAGGCTCCATCAGAAGGGCTTTCAGGGGAAACTCAATGCTACAAGACACTTTGGGTTTCTCTCCTCACTTGGACTTCTTGAGGCCCTGCTGCTCTCTCCTCTCAGGATCTGAGGATCCTACACTCAGAACACCAAATATACCCCAGGGCTCCCTAAAACAAAGAAAGGCCTAATGAGTCATTACCTTTCCCTTTGTCAAGTCCTCAACACTTGTACCGCTAATGAGAGAGGGTTGAGGACTGGAGATGAAGGCTCTGAAGAGGTGATAACGGCATTGTGCAGCTGACACTGATCCGGGGATGCTAAGGAGACCTTGCCCAATGGAAAAGCAGTTCCTCCAGGCCCAGCACTGGGCAGACAACGCTGCCCATCCCCTCCAGCCCCGGCCCTTTCTCTCAGTGGCCGCCTGGGCCCTGCCTCACTGTCTGTGACATGAGACTTGTCCACTGAATCCTGTAGTGATGCTACAGCTGCTTTGCACCAGCTCCCGCCTCCTTTCACCCTAGATCTGGCTGCAAACAGGCATGGAAGCGTTTCTGCTAACTACAAAAAAAGAAATTATATTCTTTTTTTTTTTAATTATAAAAATTATATTAAAAATAATAACAACAATAATAGCTCCCTGAAAAAAAAACAAAACAAAACAAAACAAAAAAAAACCACTAAACCAAACCCACACAATCAAAACCAAAATAAACAAGCAAAAAAAACCAGAAACCCCAACCTCCACCCAACTCCAGAGGCAACACGTGATAACACAACAAATGTTTCCCACATCCTCCACCACCTCTGCAGCCAGTGCCTGCTTGGGCAGGGAGGGCCAGGCCACCCTCGTGCCCTGCCCAGGCACCCTCACAGCCCCACGGGTCCCAGCCCTGCTGAGGTTGACAGGTTCCCTCCCAAAATGCTGCATTCATTTCTGTCCCAGCACTAAGAAATCCAAGCACAAAACAGAAAGCTGATGACAGAATCTTGCAAAATCCCATCCAAGAACATTTTGTTATAAAATCACAAGTATTGACAGAAGCTGAGAAAGTCAACGTTAGAAAACGATGTTATAGATGAGTAATGCGATGGTTGACTCGCACAATTAAAGAGCAAAGATTAAGTATACATTAAGGGAAGTTTTGTAATGTATAGTTATGTTTCCCCTCCCCCTTGCATTGCTATCACGGGATGGCCTCAGTAGCCGGGGCATTTGGGAGGGTCAGCTCATTCCTGTGGCAGTGCCTGACCTCCAATCAGGCTGTCAGAAAGTGATCTCCACCACTGGGCAGCAAAAAGGAGTGGCTGGACAAGGTTTTGGGAGGGGCTAGAGGTATAAAAAGCAGAACATCTGTTCTGTAGATGAGCACATGGGGATTGAACCCTTCGATCCCAGCGCTGTATTATTTTAATGTTATTATTTTATTCAGCCTTCTGTTGTGTTTTTGATAAGGCTTCAATAAGCCTTCTACATTTTTGAGAGTGAGCATCATTTCTCACAAAAAGTTTCAAGCACTTGGACTAGAAGAGCTCAGGCAATAAATTTAATTGGAATGAACCCTCTCTTTCTAACGTGAGCAATTCCATCAAATTTCCAAAACCAGTGAAAGAGGGACCCCCAGCAACAGAGGCTTCACACAAAGCAATGACACAGAACAGGGCAGAGCAAGCAGCTGCCAAAATTATAACTTCTCCATTGCACTGAAGGATTTGTTTTAATTTTACTGTAGCTGCTACTACAGTAAAATTAAAGCCGCTACTACTATGCTAATAAAGAGCAAGATTTAAGAGTCTTGAAAAATAAAAACAAATAAATAAATAATAAAAGACCCCCACTAGACAAAACTCTTTTTTCTTTACTGTTATGAGGCTCCTGAAAAAAAACATCAAATCATCCTGCAAGTTCAGAGATACAAAAGAAATCTGACTTGAGTCTCTCCACCAAACCACAGCAGGGTTTGTCCAGTTGGCCATTCAGAATAGGAACAAACAAACAAGTCTGTATTTTCTAAGGTATTTTTCACGGCCACCCTCCATTTTTGTATGGCGGATTGCACCAAAGACCTATTATATTCTTGCTGGGAAGAAAGATGCTTTGAGTTATTTAAGCTTTGAGGTTCATTAGGAAATGGTTTTCACCAAAGTCAAATATTCCCAGGCTTGAAGGTAAGGCATAAATAAAATTAGTCACTTGCCCGCAATAATTGCAGAAAGAACACATTGAAATCCCCTTTCACATGAAAATCTAAAAAAAATCTTAACTCTAATTCTGGACAAGAGCAGGCGGAGACAAGAACTGTTACCAGGTCTGAGTTTGTTTTTCAAAGCCCTTGACCCCAAAGCCTGCATTTAACCTTGGCAGAGCTGTGCTCAGCAGTTCTGGGCCCACGACAGAGATGTGTTCGGACCTGGGTCACATCAGCTCCTACCTGCACAGTGACAGCTGCTGCTCCCACAGGAAAATGCCTTTGTGGTCATCAGAAGCACAAGCAGGAGCCCAGTGCCAGCGGCAGGGGAAGCCCGGGAGGGGACGGGGCACTGCTTAGGAAGCTCCCGGGAGTCCTCAGTGGGGCTGGCCTGGGGGATCCCCACCGCGCGCCCCACGGGGGCTGGGCAGGGCGGTTCCAACTGCCCTGGATGTGGAACTGGAGCCCAGCAACCGCCAGAACGGCCGATGGAGCCCCGGCAGGTGAGTGGGGAAGGGGCAGCTCTCCCTGTGCCCGGCCCAGGGGGGGCCCGGGGGGGCCTGGGCTGTCCCGTGGGGAATGGTTCCCTTTGGGAACACCAGGGCATTCCCGGGGGGCAGTTCTGGAGCTGGTGGCAGCTTCGGTGGGATAAGGCTATGCCGGGGCACGCCCATCTCCTGCCATCACTGCAGGCACCAAGGAGGGAGCAGCTTTTCCCTGCATCCCCAGTGTGAAAAATGCAGATTTTATGATTGGCTTTTCGCAAATATTACAATTAATATTATATGTGTAGTGTTAGAAAGCTATGCTGTATTAATTCTCTTACGTAGTTTGTTAAATGTAGTTTTAGGTTACAACATAGTATTAAAATAGAGACTATGTATGTGGGGGGAAGTTTTTTTTAGGAATGAGATACTCACTTTGAGGAACACCTAAATCTTCCAAAGGAGAGGAATTTATGGCTTCTTGTCAGAAGAAGCTAATTTCTTCAGGCCTTGCTCAGCCTCAAAGGCGCCAGGGGGGTTAGAGGAAACAGTTGGCATACAACAGACCGAGTTTCTTGTTTAGAATAGAATGTATGCATAACCATGAAGGATGTATGAATATGCAACAAGTGTATTGTTTTAAGGGTGATTCCTTTGTTCACAAGTTACACTTTTCGTGACTCAGTGTCCAAGAGCATCCGGACATCTGTAATTCCTTGCTTTTTATTGTCTTGTAATTGTCCTAACTCTAAACTTTATTACTGTAATTGTATTATTATTTTTATAACCATTTTTTTATTATTCAACTTTTAAAATTTTAAAAACCAAGTGATTGGCGTTTTTCACACCCAGCACCCCAGGTTGCAGCCCAGCCCCAGCAGTGCCCAGACACCGCAATGGGGCTCTCCCAGGCCCCTCCCAGACGATTCCTTGTGGCCCAGAGGAGCCCGCGGGAGGGATCAGAGGGTGCTGGGGGGCTGGAGCACTTCTGCGATGGGAAAGGCTGCGAGAGCTGGGACCACTCTGCCTCAAGAAGGCTCAGGAGAGACCTCAGAGCTTCTTCCAGCCCCTGAAGGGACTCAGGGAGAGCTGGGGAGGGACTTTGGACAAGGACCTGCAGGGACAGCACAAGGGGGAATGGCTTCCAATGACAAAGGGCAGGGTTCGACTGGATCTTGGGAAGAAATTCCTCCCTGGAGGAGGAACGGTGAGGAGGGAGGAGAGGCCCCAGCACAGGCTGCCCAGAGCAAAGAGTTGCCCTGGAAGTGTTCAAGGCCAGGCTGGATGGGGCTCAGAACAACTTCCCTTCTGGTGTTCTCATCAAGTAAGGCCTCTTCCAGCAGGTTCTGTTTGTTCTGTTTTCAAAGGCCAGGGCTGAAAGGATTCCCAAGGAGGGGAGGAAGAGCTGAGCTGGAATTCTTGAGCTGGGATAGGCTGGGAAAACATTGAGGACCAATGTCCTCAGGGACAGCCATGCAGTCCTGAGTGTGCTCATCCCTGTGTTCTTCCAGGTGGCCCAGGAGCTTGGACTGAGACAGCAGTTCCCTTCCCAGATGTTTCTTCAACAGGAACCTTCCTCAGGAGCCCCTGAGGTGAGTACAGCTGTGCTGAGCTGGCTCAGGACACTTTTGAATGGGAATTCCCAAAGGGGAAGATAACTGCAGGAGCCCTGCAAGGGAGGAGCTCCTCGGCCACGGCCCTGCTGTGTGTCCCTGAGTGGGATTCATTTCTCTGCCGGATTTCTGGATCCCCATTTTACCCCAAAATAGACTTCTTTCCTCTGCTCCAGCAGTTTACCAACATCTTTGGTGGTGAACATGAACAAATAGAACAGGAAGCTGATCTCTGATGGTGTTGTTTAATTTCATTGTCATCACAGTAATACATGTCCTGAGCACAAGCAGTGTGCTTAGAGTAGAAACAGATTTCATATGTTAAAGCAGGTTCTGGAATTGGTTCTCCATGAACAAACACCCCTTCTTGTTGGGATCAGAAAAGCCACCTCAGATGGTACTTTGAATACCTGCCCTCCTCTTAGCAGGATAAAGCACAGAAGGAACATTAGATCTCCACTCCAAACCATGAAAAGACTTTTTTTTCCCAGATACCTGAATTTTATTTAATGCTATTTTCTTTTCTTCATTCAGTTTAATTTAATAATATGTTCCAAAGCTACTTATCCCAATGCATCCAGTAAAGTTAAAAGAATGGAAGGCAACTAATTTTAACATATTGCCCCTTGATGTCATCTTGTTTGGTGCTAAAATCCATGGTAAACCATTGTCAGAAATCACTTCTGGGAACAAAACAAAGCTCTCTGGGGACATTTTGCAATGGCAAGCTGTGATAAGCACAAGGGGGAATGGCTTTAAGCTGAAAGAGATTTCGATTGGACGTTAGGAAGAAACTCTTGGCTGTAAGGGTGGGGAAGCCCTGGCACAGGGTGCCCAGAGAAACTGTGGCTGCCCCTGGATCAGTGGGGCAGTGTCTAAGGCCAGGTTTGACGGGGCTTGGAGCAGCCTGGGATAGCAGAAGGTGTCCCTGCCCATGGCAGAGAGCTGGAATGAGATGGCCTTTGAGGTCGCCTCCAACCTAAACCATTCTGGGATTCTCTGAAATTACTTTAAATCCCACAATTCTCCCCTCATCTCCCACTCCCTCTCTTGCAGGCGTGGCAAGAGGCGAAAGAACAACCCCAGAGCGGCGCAGACAGAGCGAGCCGTAAGCGGAAAGCAGGAAGCCTTGGAGATGTGTCCGGGACAAAACCAGCAACACCAGCAGCAGAGAGCTGCACGGGGACATTCCCAGGCCCTCCGCTTCACATCCCTCTCTCCAGACTAAGGGAGATAGAAGAGGAGCTGATCTGTGCTGATGAGGTGGACACTGAGTTCGAGTCTGGCGAGCCGGTGGTGCCACCGGCAGGGACACCAGCAGGGCCACCAGCAGCGGCTCAGCCTCCTGCCCAAGGCCCGGGGGACAGCCGCTGGCTCCGCGCCGGCGTCGGGCTGCGGGCGGCCCTGCGGGAAGGCAGCGCTCGGTGGAGGCAGCGGGATTTCGCAGCGGCCGCCGCCAGGTTCTCCACGGCTCTGGAGGTACGGGGCTAAGGGCTGCGAGCCCACAGCAGGTGTGACCCCTGCACAGCACAGCCAGGGCTGTCCCGCACTCCCTGGGGCACCAGCCTGGAATGCCTGGGGTCAGAGAGAAATCCCGAGATGCGATTTCGCCTGAAACCTGAAAATTGGGAGTTGTAAATAAGCCACAGAAGGGGGGGAGTGCTGGACTGAACCAAAGAATGCTGGTAATTTTGTACTTTTCTCCAAGTTTTTAACTGCATTAATGTGTGGAGGAAATTGAAGTCCCGTAGAGTGAAAAAAATGCTCCTCTCTTTAATCTTAACTCTATCAGTAACAAATGCCCTCTCAATAACTGGGGAGTTTTCACTCTGCCTCAGCTAATGCTTTCTCTCCACTCTGACTCCAATACCTTCAGCCAGGCACTTCAAACTCTGAGAAAGGGACTGCACTTTTTTTAGCACTGTTCTTCCATACTTCATTCAAAAGCATTTGTCAAATATTAGGGCTTTCAAGTTCACAAGCAAATATCCTATTCCTTTTTTTTTTCCTAGAGTACTGATGTATTTTTTAAGCAATAAATATTATAGCAATCAGTGAATAAAATTATAAACTGCCACCCCTTTTAAGTGGTTTTTTGCCCCCTGTATTCTGAAATGAGCTGTGGTAGGAACAGCACCATGGGTCACTTAAAAAGAAAGGAGGACTTGTCTCCTCCTGAGATGAACAGCTGGCAAATGGACATACCAGGAAAATGGATGAGGGAATTAATCCTTGGGATTGCAGACAGAGTGATTGGGACATCACATAATTGTAGGGCTGGCGGTCCTCAGCATCCTCTAAATCCAGCTCTTAGAAACAAAAAACCCAGAACATCCCTGAAAGACCATTCTGTCCTCTGTACTGTTTTTTGTAATGCTGACTTTAGTTAAAGCTAGTGTCTATTAGACCTCCGTTTTCTCCACTGATCAGTCACAAAAAGTGCTTCCACCCAGCAAATGGTGTATTCTAATATGTGGAAATCATGGCTTTGTTTCATGTGCAGCTTTGCAATAAGGGCTTTGCTGTAAAGGATCCCTTGAAGTCCTCTCCAGATGAGATTTCCAGGCTTGCCAGCTGGATCGAGTCGAAGCTCGTCATCTGCTACTTAAAACTGGGGCAGCCTGGCCTTGCTCTGCATCACTCCCACAGGTAAGAGGAAACACGGGTTGGATTCACTGCTCACACTGAAACCCAAAACGAAACACTGGGAATAAATGCGGTGCAGGAAGACCCAGTCACATAGTGAGAAAAGAGGATTCAAGAGAACACACCTTACACGTGGAACTGGTGTTCAGATTGCACTAATCACACCTGTTGAAGGGTCTGACACGCAGGCCAAGGTTTGCCCACGCTGCACCTATGCCTTGTACAGAGAGCACTTAAAAATATCTCAGGTTCAGCTTCTGGTACATTCCAGGCTCACAGTGCTTCCAGGGAGATGGGCCAGACGCCTGCTGCTCCTGTTTGGGCAGCTGGGGGTTAACAAGAACTCGTACTGTAGGAGTTTTGCTTAGGATACCTACGTGCCAAAGGCAAAAGAGAATATTACCCCTGGAGCATCTTTTCTAGAGCAATACACAAACCCCTAATGAAATTGCATTTAGGATAAAACCACACTGAAATGAACCTTTAAATAATACTTTTAGTAATGTTTTCATCATCGATCACAGCTGGAGAGAGGGAGAGGGAAGCAGAGACAGAGTTCACCTGACATTTGAGATGTGGCATTGAGTTACAGAGCAGAAGTGCATATGGCATCTGCCTCAGTCACCGCTTGATTCTTAGGAGCTTTAGCGATGTAAGAAATCCCAGCCTAACCTTGTCCATGCCTCTTATCTCCCAAGGAGCATCATTCAGAACCCCTCTCACTTCTGCAATCACCTGCGCCAAGCCGCCTGCTTCCGGTGCCTGCACAGATACTCGGAGGCTGCCAGGTACTGCTGCTGCTCGGGCTCCTCTGCATCCCTTTCCTTGCAGCTCCCAGCCGTGACACATCCTCTAAGAACCAGGCTTTGCCCAAATCTGTGGCAGCTTGGCACTGGCTTTGTGTGTGTGACCTCAGGGGCAGCGGAGCTCCAGTCCTCCCCGTTGCTGTAACGTGAATAATCCCAGTTGTGGCCCTAAATGACACCCAGGGCTATTTGCTGGCAGGGAGTTCAGGGAGTTAAAAATGTGTTTGCTGATTCTTGTCTAAAAGTTGGACAAGGACTGGGAGTTCTGTGTGACCTTTGGTATAAAGCTCACCGGACGCTCTTTGAACGGGACCTCCTCCAGCCTGGCCACAGAGCCCCTTCTCTGCCGGCCCACTCCTCTCTCTGCCTTTGTCCTCAGGAGCGCCATGGTGGCGCACTGTCTGTACGTCCTGGGCGAGGGCGCGGGGCTGCACACCAGTGACCTCCTCCAGCTGTACTGGCAGGTAACAGCTGACAGCCTGGGGAGCAATCACACAGCGGGCTGGGCTGGGAGGGACCCCGAGCACGGCTGCGGCCGACTCCTGGCCCTGCACAGGGCCATTCCCAAGGGTCACACCCTGGGCCTGGCACTGCTGTCCAACCGCTCCTGGAGCTCCGTCAGGCTTGGAGCTGTGTCCACTTCCCCAGGGAGCCTCTTCAGTGCCTGACCGCTCTCTGGGGGAAGACCTGTCCCTAATATCCAACCTAAACCTCCCCTGACACAACAACTCTGGATATGGCTGATGAAGGCATATTTTCATAAGTCTTCCTGATGTGACTTTCAGAGAGCATGGAATCACTTTTTCTCTCCATCTGAAAAAGTTTCTCTTGTTTCTGTCTCCTCCTTGAAGACGAAGGTTCATGGATTATCCTTCCAAACCACCTAGTTGTTTTTTTTGGGTTTTTTTTTAACTAGCCCTACCCAACATTAAATGTATCATTTCTCTGCCCTTTTTTAGGCTATGACTCAAGAAGCCGTCCGTGGAGAAGTCTCTTTTTCTGTTCTGTACACACCTTTTGAGAAAAAGGACAAGGCTGACAAGATAAAGGAGGCCAACAAAGCCTTTGCTGAGAAGCACCCTTATTACGCGCAGCACATATTTACAGGTAACAGCAGGCTTCAGCTGCCCTTAAGCACTGTGGGCTGTGTTTGTGCAGCTGAATTCAAAGGAGTTGGAGAGAGCCGGAGACCTTGAGCTGCTTGGCCTTCAGACACTTCCACACTGCTGTGGGGAATTGGGCAGAGTATGCTTTATCTCAGGCAAAGTTTAAGCTGTTGATGCAAAAGGCAGCAGAGCCCTAAGAGTCAAAGCCCAGTGAGAGCCAGATGTGTTGGTTTTGTTGTCTGTGTTTTGGTAAGGTTTCTGGAGACCATTTCACTCCTTCTTAGACTTCTCGTATTTTTCTCAAAAAAAGTAACTTCTCTTACAGCTGAAAAGAAATATGATGACAGTGAAAATTATTTTCCTTTCCCTGTGCAGATCCGCATGGAATTCACCTGTTGCCAGAGAAGGCTGAATCTCACCCTGGCCAGCAGTACTTACTGACTCTGGGCTTCAGAAACAGAGAGATTGGAAAAACTGTGGAGAAGTTTGTAACTCAAAAACTGCCAGTCTTTCCAGGTGTGCCAAGTTGCTCAAGAACCGGCCCGGCTTGGGGGTGACCCCCACAGTCCTTACTAAATGAGGGGGTGAGGGGTGTCTCAAGATCCATTTCCATCAGTGCCAGCAGCCCTGACGGCCCAGGCAGCTCTTCCCATCCCCTTCAGTCCTCCTCCAGTTCACCCAACGTCCTGCCAGATCCCCCAAAGAAAACGGAGACGAATAAACACAGCCTCGTTCACTTCCTAGGCCAGAAAATAACTTTCAGTCCCAGCATGGAGGAAGAAGCAGAAACATTTTGGCAGAACACTGGGAAAGGGATGATGGCAGCCGTGGCTTTTATAGGAAGCTCCAAGATAAAGGTGAGTATCCCATTCCCTTTCTGGTGTGTGGTGTGTGGTGTGTGGGAAGGACGTGCTTTTGGGGGTAATTCCTGCTGCATCTGCTCCTGCATGTCCGGAAATGCTCTGTGAATTGCATTGGGAACAGAGCTCTGGTGGGTTCAGGCTCTTTTGGAAAGGAGTCCTAATGACTTAACAGTGACCACAGTTTCTTGAAAGTCCCTCTGCACGCAATTTCCTCCAATCTGTATTGCCTGTGCTACTATAGCCCTACTACACAACCACCAACACAGTTACTCACTCTTCTTTCATACCCACAGTACACTGCACCCCCCACCCCGAGCTCCCCAGGAGTCAATCACTGCTTCTTGAAGCATTTCTAGTGACTGAGATCCGGCTCCCTAGGGAGTGAAGGTGTGAAGTACCCTCATGTGCTACAGCCACCTGTGATGGTGTTACCTCTGCTCCACCCTTCTGCCACTGCAGGCACAGCTTTTAGCACTGGGGCTGACAATTAGCACGAGGGCCAACAATCAAATTTGCACATAGATGAGACTGTTTCCACGCAGTTCCTCAATTACTCTGCTGAGCAAGAAACATGAGCTAGGGATCTGGGGAAGCTCAGACTCCTTTCCTTCTAGAGGGCAGCTGCTGGAGCAGCAGTGAGCACTGAACTTGTGCGCAGGGCTTGGCCAAAAGCATCCACACCGGCCTGAGGGAAGTGGAGCGGATGGAGGGCAGACACCCCTGAGGAGACACAGCTGCTTCTTTGCAGTGCTTTCCTGAAGCCCTTTGCTCTTGGCTTGGGATGATCCAAAGTCTCAGTTCCTGATGAGCAGAGTAACGCAAGTACAGCTTTGGGAAAGGGTAGGATCTGCTCCTGCTGGGGGCATTCCCTTCAAAGCTACAACGACAGAGTGTGGGTTTGATACTGCAAACACAGTAAATTCCTGGTCTTTCTGAAAGCCCCGGAAAAAACTGCAATTTTAAAGTTTTTTTTTGGTCCCCACAATTCTCTCTTTGCTTTTGGAGGTCAGATTCCTCTATTGCAACTACTATAGTCTCAAAAGAGTAAGAGGAAGAGAAAAAACTCTGAAATCAGAAAGGTTTTGCACTCCCCATGACTCCCTTCTTCTGTAAATGAATTTGGAGGAACAGGACCACACAGTTCAAACACAGATAAGCAGAGAGGTCTGTTTTTCAGGGCACAGGGAAAAGAAACCCATCCTGTCAGAGATGAGAGCTGCTACAGTCCCCACTGTAGGAATTTACACTGTTCCCACACAGCAGTATTTTGTATCAGCTTTACACCTCCCCTCTGACACTGAAATATTCTTGCTGAAGCGCAGTGCACTCCCAAAAAACCCAGGTGAAACCCCAGCACCACGTAAGGCAGCAGCCAAGGGACCTTTTCTCCAGCCCCGTGGTTTAGGCAAGGGCTTCCCTGCTGCCACCTCCACAGCAGCAAGGACAGGGAGCTGGGCCGAACTGGGGGCCCGTGGGTTCATAAGCAGCCCCAGGGACCGGTGTGAGAGCTGCCACGGAGAGGAGGAGAGCCCCAGGACAGAAAAGAGAGTCACTGGGTTGGAAAAAACAGCTGCCATGTCCATTGTCGGGGGAAACATATTCCCCTTCCCTTCAGTTTCCATCCGGTGATCCCAGCAAGATGGAACCCCTGACTCAAGGAGCAGATGGCAGTGCCACTTCTGCCTGGGAACAGAGATGGGCACAGAGCCAGAGCTGCTCTGCTGCTGGGGACTGACCTCTCTTTATGCCCCTGACAGAGACTGGGCCACTTTTGTTTCTTTTAAAGTATTGCACAGTTGTCTTCAAGCTACAAACATGATTCCATCTTATTTCCAACACACGTAATCTAAATTAAAAATGGCCAGACTTCAGCTACAGACTCCAAACCTTACAACTTACTTGGAGAGGAAAAAGTAGTATCTTTGGGGTTTAACAGAACAAACGTTTCTTTCTGCTGCTATCTTTCTCATTTGCAGACGCAATGTGCAATCCAGCGTCTTTGACCAAACCAGCTCAGTGCTAAACCCAAGCTTGTCAAACCACAGCAACAATTCAGAGAAGTCAATTCTGCCCCCTTTGTTTTGCAGTCACACAGCCTGAAGTTCATGACATCAGTTATACACACGTGACTCTGGCTAAGATGGGAAAGCTGGAACATGCTTCCAGTGTGCCACGTTCCTGGCTGCCTGGTGGCCAGAGACAACCCCTGCAGGCTTCAGTTCCTCCAGGGTCTGTCTTTCAAACCATGGATTGGCCTGTCTGCACCCAAACCACGAGCTGACACCCTGCACGCTTTCCTCAGCCTCTCCCCTGAGACTGGAAAAGCCATCCAGGAAAGTCAGTGATGTTCAGTGGAGGGGCTGATGGAAAACCCAGTTCCAAAGGAGAAAACTGTGTCTGTTATCTGCTGTCTCCCCTTCCCATCTATCATGACATCTGTGTTTTCCTAGTCCTATTAGAGAGGTTGTGGCAAGAAATTCTCCTTGCTGCCTCTCTGAGGCCTGTCGCAGCAGCAGGGCCTGAAAGGTGCTGCTGGCACAGTGCTGAGAGCAGGACCAGCACAGACACAGATGAGAAGCCTGGAGGCACAGGACTCCGAGGATCAGGGCGTTCCCTGTGCCTCTCTCTCACCTCCTCTCTTTTCCTGGGCCAACAGGACGAGCGTGGCCCCTGTGCCCGGGCCATTGAGCAGTTCCATCATGCCAGCCTGCTCAGACACCTGCAGAGAGGGGAGGAACACGCCCAGGTGATGGCCCAGGCGATGGCTGAGCTGGCCACTGCTCCCTACCTGCAGAGAGTCTCTCGGGAGGATGACAAGCTGGTAGGTTTTGATTTCCAACACTTGTTTTGGCCTCTGCAGGCTGAGAGACAGAGCAGGAAGGGGCAGTGCAGTTCTGTACTTCCACCCTTGTGGGAAATGGATCTGTAGAGAATTCTTAAAGTTTGATAGAAGGTTTACATAGAAAAAATAGAATAAAAGCTTTTAAAACATCTCTCAGTTACCCCATCTCTGGGTCAGAAAAGAGCTTAATCCGACACACCCTGTGCTCTCAAGTCCTTTGCCCAGTGTGGGGATCTAGAAGAGCTCTCAAATCCTCCTTCAGTGCTTTGATAGAGGAGGAGCTGATCACCTGCAAGGATGACTGACAGAACCACCAGGACTCACCTGTCAGTATCTATTGAAAATCCCTCCTCCACCTCCAAAACCTCCCCAGATCAGCCTGGAAAAATGATTGCAATGATTCAGCTCTTGCTGCCTTGACATCTGTGACCTCAGCAGGCACCCACAGCTAAACAGCCTCAATCAGTGTAGAGCTGAGAAGGACAGGAGGAAAGCAGGGAAAACCGATTGTCTGTACTGGGTCCCACCACCACATGCTCCCTGTCTCAGAACAAACCTGTCTGCCTGCTCCTCTCACTGTCAGACTTGCTGCAGAGGTGCCCCAAGTTGGTGGAGAATCCCTGGGGCTGCTGAGAAACACGGGCTGGGCCCTTGGCCCTTGGCCCAGCCCAGCAAGGGCCAGCACTGGGACGATTGCTGCAGCCACTGAGGCCAAAAGCGATGGTACCCAAGGGCGTTGGAGAGTAAAGAGCAGGGGCAAACATCTCCTCTTGCTGTGCCAGTGGACAGATGGTGTCTCTCTGACAGTAAAAGGGTTTAAAATCATGGGGATTTAGGGTTAAAAGGAAAATTAAGCTTAGTAGTCCCTGAAAAAAATAAATACCCTGGGTACATGAAGACCTTGTACCTTGCTAGAACTGCACCTGGGTAGCTAGTACATGATAAACGATATAATTGTTAGATGTGATGATTGTTTAATAATTAAATATAATTACTGTTTAAGCATAAGAATAATCATGAGAAACTGTGGTGAGGGGCCTAAGAAAGATCACGAGAAACTCATGTCAATGTATACAATAGAACAATATAATTTTAATAATTAATATGTAAGTTATATAACGACAGAATATAAAATACGTTCAGCTCGAAAGCCATGTCGGAGTCAGATTTGGGTCTGTACCCCTGATTCCCACCTGCATATAATCATATCCCGTGACTGTGTGTGTTCCTGAACGCTGACATCTCCTCCTCCTCTGAAGGGACACCTCTGGGTGAGCCCTGTGCCTTGAGCACACCCCAGGACTGCTGATACCTGTAGTGCTAGTAGATTTTAATTCCTTGTCACGAGTAAAACGCTTGTGAAGAGACTCCAGAAACTTTGTTTGCGCTCCCTTTAACTTAACCCAACATTTTGGAAGAGAATTTTTTAGAGTGCAGCAATAGCATAGGTCTCAAGTACCAGTTTTCCCCATTTTGTTCCTAAACACCGATGCTAAGGGCAGGACACCCTGGATCCAACCCCCATCTCTCTGTCTCTGAATTAAGAGTGTCTGAACTATTTTCCAGGGGTTGGGAAGGGTGCAGGGTGCCAGGACTGCCTGGAAGGGGACTGTGGGAAGGCAATACTACGGTATTTTAGATCCACAAGAATGCAGTGCAAGGACTGAAGCACAGATGAGTTGGCCATGCTACCTGTGTGCAAGACGAGTCACAAAATCATCAGTGCCAAGGATTTGAATTAGGGTTTAATTTGTGTATTCAGAGAAGTGATTTCTCTGTGAATTCCACACTGACTGATTGTATCTCGGCGCCCCAGCTGCAGTCACTGATGGCAGATGCCATGGACATCCTGGCGGGAAGAACTGGAGAGCGTGTGTGGACCAAAATACAGAAGGTAACAGCCTGCAGCAAAGGGCAGTGGAGCACCTTGCTCCCTGGGCAGCAAACGTCCCTGACTCTGCTCTGTCCACATGGCAGAAAAGAGAGGAGGTGCCAAGTGAAACCTGACCTGGGCCTTGTCCTCTGCCTGTGCTCAGGACCAGACCCAGGGAGGTGGCTGTGGTTGGCCTGGGAGCCTCCGAGGGTCTGGCTGCATCCCTGCTGTGCAAACACCACCGCAACTGATCAACCAGAAACAGTGCGGTGGTGTCAGCAGCTGATGTGCCAGATTAGTTCTTATTCGGGGGTGGAGCCCACATTTTTTCTATAAATATGGAAAGCACAGGCAGACCATGCCAAAGCACAGCTCCAGCTAAGAACATCATTCCTCTGCTGCTACCTGGTGGCATCCCCAGCAGCGCAGGCACTGCTGGGTGGTCCTACAGAGCTGCTGTAAATCCTGCTGCTGTTCTGGTGTCCCGTTTGCCCTCACTCCACATCCCACCCACCTCCTGGGACACGCTTTCCTTCCTCTTGCTGCCATGTGTGCTCACGCAGACACCAGCACTACCCCCAAAACAGAACAGGGACTTTTAACAGCAGAGGAAAGTCGTGCAGACGCTTAAATTTGGTCTCTGGCTGAAGAGTTGTGCAGGCTCAGTGGCTGTGGTTAATAGGGCCAAGCCCTGCACTGGACCCCTGCACTATGGGGTCACTCTTCCCCAGACTCCCCATATGCTTTGGGCCAGTCCATGAGTTCCTGTGCTTCTACTCCTCCAAAACAAGGCTGCCACCAGGAGTCCTCTCTCTAATCCTCTCACGTTTCTACGCCGAGCACATCACAGCAGAGCCGACACACGAGGCTCTCTGGAGAGCCCCAAGCTCCCCTTGATCCCCGGCAATGGATCTCCCGGCAGCAGAGGAGCCAAAGCCCAGACACCAGTGCCCACTGAGCTGCACCAGCACAGCAGAAACTCTCTTCCAAGGCATCCTGCACGGAGCCATGTGTAGCCCATCCCCTCAACAGATCCCCCCGCTGGCTCCGTGGGCAGGAGGAGGAGAAAGTGAAGCTCCTCTCTCAGACTCTTTGTGCCCTCGGCATCCCAGGGCAGCAGATGGAACTGTGCATAAACTTTCCTGCTTGCCTCTCTCAAAACCACCCCCTCACCGACCCAAAAACATCTCCCTCACTGACCCAAAACCACCCCTCACTGAC
>QUSF01000678.1:0-23908 GCA_003676055.1 Chloebia gouldiae | reverse complement strand
GTCAGTGAGGGGTGGTTTTGGGTCAGTGAGGGAGATGTTTTTGGGTCGGTGAGGGGGTGGTTTTGAGAGAGGCAAGCAGGAAAGTTTATGCACAGTTCCATCTGCTGCCCTGGGATGCCGAGGGCACAAAGAGTCTGAGAGAGGAGCTTCACTTTCTCCTCCTCCTGCCCACGGAGCCAGCGGGGGGATCTGTTGAGGGGATGGGCTACACATGGCTCCGTGCAGGATGCCTTGGAAGAGAGTTTCTGCTGTGCTGGTGCAGCTCAGTGGGCACTGGTGTCTGGGCTTTGGCTCCTCTGCTGCCGGGAGATCCATTGCCGGGGATCAAGGGGAGCTTGGGGCTCTCCAGAGAGCCTCGTGTGTCGGCTCTGCTGTGATGTGCTCGGCGTAGAAACGTGAGAGGATTAGAGAGAGGACTCCTGGTGGCAGCCTTGTTTTGGAGGAGTAGAAGCACAGGAACTCATGGACTGGCCCAAAGCATATGGGGAGTCTGGGGAAGAGTGACCCCATAGTGCAGGGGTCCAGTGCAGGGCTTGGCCCTATTAACCACAGCCACTGAGCCTGCACAACTCTTCAGCCAGAGACCAAATTTAAGCGTCTGCACGACTTTCCTCTGCTGTTAAAAGTCCCTGTTCTGTTTTGGGGGTAGTGCTGGTGTCTGCGTGAGCACACATGGCAGCAAGAGGAAGGAAAGCGTGTCCCAGGAGGTGGGTGGGATGTGGAGTGAGGGCAAACGGGACACCAGAACAGCAGCAGGATTTACAGCAGCTCTGTAGGACCACCCAGCAGTGCCTGCGCTGCTGGGGATGCCACCAGGTAGCAGCAGAGGAATGATGTTCTTAGCTGGAGCTGTGCTTTGGCATGGTCTGCCTGTGCTTTCCATATTTATAGAAAAAATGTGGGCTCCACCCCCGAATAAGAACTAATCTGGCACATCAGCTGCTGACACCACCGCACTGTTTCTGGTTGATCAGTTGCGGTGGTGTTTGCACAGCAGGGATGCAGCCAGACCCTCGGAGGCTCCCAGGCCAACCACAGCCACCTCCCTGGGTCTGGTCCTGAGCACAGGCAGAGGACAAGGCCCAGGTCAGGTTTCACTTGGCACCTCCTCTCTTTTCTGCCATGTGGACAGAGCAGAGTCAGGGACGTTTGCTGCCCAGGGAGCAAGGTGCTCCACTGCCCTTTGCTGCAGGCTGTTACCTTCTGTATTTTGGTCCACACACGCTCTCCAGTTCTTCCCGCCAGGATGTCCATGGCATCTGCCATCAGTGACTGCAGCTGGGGCGCCGAGATACAATCAGTCAGTGTGGAATTCACAGAGAAATCACTTCTCTGAATACACAAATTAAACCCTAATTCAAATCCTTGGCACTGATGATTTTGTGACTCGTCTTGCACACAGGTAGCATGGCCAACTCATCTGTGCTTCAGTCCTTGCACTGCATTCTTGTGGATCTAAAATACCGTAGTATTGCCTTCCCACAGTCCCCTTCCAGGCAGTCCTGGCACCCTGCACCCTTCCCAACCCCTGGAAAATAGTTCAGACACTCTTAATTCAGAGACAGAGAGATGGGGGTTGGATCCAGGGTGTCCTGCCCTTAGCATCGGTGTTTAGGAACAAAATGGGGAAAACTGGTACTTGAGACCTATGCTATTGCTGCACTCTAAAAAATTCTCTTCCAAAATGTTGGGTTAAGTTAAAGGGAGCGCAAACAAAGTTTCTGGAGTCTCTTCACAAGCGTTTTACTCGTGACAAGGAATTAAAATCTACTAGCACTACAGGTATCAGCAGTCCTGGGGTGTGCTCAAGGCACAGGGCTCACCCAGAGGTGTCCCTTCAGAGGAGGAGGAGATGTCAGCGTTCAGGAACACACACAGTCACGGGATATGATTATATGCAGGTGGGAATCAGGGGTACAGACCCAAATCTGACTCCGACATGGCTTTCGAGCTGAACGTATTTTATATTCTGTCGTTATATAACTTACATATTAATTATTAAAATTATATTGTTCTATTGTATACATTGACATGAGTTTCTCGTGATCTTTCTTAGGCCCCTCACCACAGTTTCTCATGATTATTCTTATGCTTAAACAGTAATTATATTTAATTATTAAACAATCATCACATCTAACAATTATATCGTTTATCATGTACTAGCTACCCAGGTGCAGTTCTAGCAAGGTACAAGGTCTTCATGTACCCAGGGTATTTATTTTTTTCAGGGACTACTAAGCTTAATTTTCCTTTTAACCCTAAATCCCCATGATTTTAAACCCTTTTACTGTCAGAGAGACACCATCTGTCCACTGGCACAGCAAGAGGAGATGTTTGCCCCTGCTCTTTACTCTCCAACGCCCTTGGGTACCATCGCTTTTGGCCTCAGTGGCTGCAGCAATCGTCCCAGTGCTGGCCCTTGCTGGGCTGGGCCAAGGGCCAAGGGCCCAGCCCGTGTTTCTCAGCAGCCCCAGGGATTCTCCACCAACTTGGGGCACCTCTGCAGCAAGTCTGACAGTGAGAGGAGCAGGCAGACAGGTTTGTTCTGAGACAGGGAGCATGTGGTGGTGGGACCCAGTACAGACAATCGGTTTTCCCTGCTTTCCTCCTGTCCTTCTCAGCTCTACACTGATTGAGGCTGTTTAGCTGTGGGTGCCTGCTGAGGTCACAGATGTCAAGGCAGCAAGAGCTGAATCATTGCAATCATTTTTCCAGGCTGATCTGGGGAGGTTTTGGAGGTGGAGGAGGGATTTTCAATAGATACTGACAGGTGAGTCCTGGTGGTTCTGTCAGTCATCCTTGCAGGTGATCAGCTCCTCCTCTATCAAAGCACTGAAGGAGGATTTGAGAGCTCTTCTAGATCCCCACACTGGGCAAAGGACTTGAGAGCACAGGGTGTGTCGGATTAAGCTCTTTTCTGACCCAGAGATGGGGTAACTGAGAGATGTTTTAAAAGCTTTTATTCTATTTTTTCTATGTAAACCTTCTATCAAACTTTAAGAATTCTCTACAGATCCATTTCCCACAAGGGTGGAAGTACAGAACTGCACTGCCCCTTCCTGCTCTGTCTCTCAGCCTGCAGAGGCCAAAACAAGTGTTGGAAATCAAAACCTACCAGCTTGTCATCCTCCCGAGAGACTCTCTGCAGGTAGGGAGCAGTGGCCAGCTCAGCCATCGCCTGGGCCATCACCTGGGCGTGTTCCTCCCCTCTCTGCAGGTGTCTGAGCAGGCTGGCATGATGGAACTGCTCAATGGCCCGGGCACAGGGGCCACGCTCGTCCTGTTGGCCCAGGAAAAGAGAGGAGGTGAGAGAGAGGCACAGGGAACGCCCTGATCCTCGGAGTCCTGTGCCTCCAGGCTTCTCATCTGTGTCTGTGCTGGTCCTGCTCTCAGCACTGTGCCAGCAGCACCTTTCAGGCCCTGCTGCTGCGACAGGCCTCAGAGAGGCAGCAAGGAGAATTTCTTGCCACAACCTCTCTAATAGGACTAGGAAAACACAGATGTCATGATAGATGGGAAGGGGAGACAGCAGATAACAGACACAGTTTTCTCCTTTGGAACTGGGTTTTCCATCAGCCCCTCCACTGAACATCACTGACTTTCCTGGATGGCTTTTCCAGTCTCAGGGGAGAGGCTGAGGAAAGCGTGCAGGGTGTCAGCTCGTGGTTTGGGTGCAGACAGGCCAATCCATGGTTTGAAAGACAGACCCTGGAGGAACTGAAGCCTGCAGGGGTTGTCTCTGGCCACCAGGCAGCCAGGAACGTGGCACACTGGAAGCATGTTCCAGCTTTCCCATCTTAGCCAGAGTCACGTGTGTATAACTGATGTCATGAACTTCAGGCTGTGTGACTGCAAAACAAAGGGGGCAGAATTGACTTCTCTGAATTGTTGCTGTGGTTTGACAAGCTTGGGTTTAGCACTGAGCTGGTTTGGTCAAAGACGCTGGATTGCACATTGCGTCTGCAAATGAGAAAGATAGCAGCAGAAAGAAACGTTTGTTCTGTTAAACCCCAAAGATACTACTTTTTCCTCTCCAAGTAAGTTGTAAGGTTTGGAGTCTGTAGCTGAAGTCTGGCCATTTTTAATTTAGATTACGTGTGTTGGAAATAAGATGGAATCATGTTTGTAGCTTGAAGACAACTGTGCAATACTTTAAAAGAAACAAAAGTGGCCCAGTCTCTGTCAGGGGCATAAAGAGAGGTCAGTCCCCAGCAGCAGAGCAGCTCTGGCTCTGTGCCCATCTCTGTTCCCAGGCAGAAGTGGCACTGCCATCTGCTCCTTGAGTCAGGGGTTCCATCTTGCTGGGATCACCGGATGGAAACTGAAGGGAAGGGGAATATGTTTCCCCCGACAATGGACATGGCAGCTGTTTTTTCCAACCCAGTGACTCTCTTTTCTGTCCTGGGGCTCTCCTCCTCTCCGTGGCAGCTCTCACACCGGTCCCTGGGGCTGCTTATGAACCCACGGGCCCCCAGTTCGGCCCAGCTCCCTGTCCTTGCTGCTGTGGAGGTGGCAGCAGGGAAGCCCTTGCCTAAACCACGGGGCTGGAGAAAAGGTCCCTTGGCTGCTGCCTTACGTGGTGCTGGGGTTTCACCTGGGTTTTTTGGGAGTGCACTGCGCTTCAGCAAGAATATTTCAGTGTCAGAGGGGAGGTGTAAAGCTGATACAAAATACTGCTGTGTGGGAACAGTGTAAATTCCTACAGTGGGGACTGTAGCAGCTCTCATCTCTGACAGGATGGGTTTCTTTTCCCTGTGCCCTGAAAAACAGACCTCTCTGCTTATCTGTGTTTGAACTGTGTGGTCCTGTTCCTCCAAATTCATTTACAGAAGAAGGGAGTCATGGGGAGTGCAAAACCTTTCTGATTTCAGAGTTTTTTCTCTTCCTCTTACTCTTTTGAGACTATAGTAGTTGCAATAGAGGAATCTGACCTCCAAAAGCAAAGAGAGAATTGTGGGGACCAAAAAAAAACTTTAAAATTGCAGTTTTTTCCGGGGCTTTCAGAAAGACCAGGAATTTACTGTGTTTGCAGTATCAAACCCACACTCTGTCGTTGTAGCTTTGAAGGGAATGCCCCCAGCAGGAGCAGATCCTACCCTTTCCCAAAGCTGTACTTGCGTTACTCTGCTCATCAGGAACTGAGACTTTGGATCATCCCAAGCCAAGAGCAAAGGGCTTCAGGAAAGCACTGCAAAGAAGCAGCTGTGTCTCCTCAGGGGTGTCTGCCCTCCATCCGCTCCACTTCCCTCAGGCCGGTGTGGATGCTTTTGGCCAAGCCCTGCGCACAAGTTCAGTGCTCACTGCTGCTCCAGCAGCTGCCCTCTAGAAGGAAAGGAGTCTGAGCTTCCCCAGATCCCTAGCTCATGTTTCTTGCTCAGCAGAGTAATTGAGGAACTGCGTGGAAACAGTCTCATCTATGTGCAAATTTGATTGTTGGCCCTCGTGCTAATTGTCAGCCCCAGTGCTAAAAGCTGTGCCTGCAGTGGCAGAAGGGTGGAGCAGAGGTAACACCATCACAGGTGGCTGTAGCACATGAGGGTACTTCACACCTTCACTCCCTAGGGAGCCGGATCTCAGTCACTAGAAATGCTTCAAGAAGCAGTGATTGACTCCTGGGGAGCTCGGGGTGGGGGGTGCAGTGTACTGTGGGTATGAAAGAAGAGTGAGTAACTGTGTTGGTGGTTGTGTAGTAGGGCTATAGTAGCACAGGCAATACAGATTGGAGGAAATTGCGTGCAGAGGGACTTTCAAGAAACTGTGGTCACTGTTAAGTCATTAGGACTCCTTTCCAAAAGAGCCTGAACCCACCAGAGCTCTGTTCCCAATGCAATTCACAGAGCATTTCCGGACATGCAGGAGCAGATGCAGCAGGAATTACCCCCAAAAGCACGTCCTTCCCACACACCACACACCACACACCAGAAAGGGAATGGGATACTCACCTTTATCTTGGAGCTTCCTATAAAAGCCACGGCTGCCATCATCCCTTTCCCAGTGTTCTGCCAAAATGTTTCTGCTTCTTCCTCCATGCTGGGACTGAAAGTTATTTTCTGGCCTAGGAAGTGAACGAGGCTGTGTTTATTCGTCTCCGTTTTCTTTGGGGGATCTGGCAGGACGTTGGGTGAACTGGAGGAGGACTGAAGGGGATGGGAAGAGCTGCCTGGGCCGTCAGGGCTGCTGGCACTGATGGAAATGGATCTTGAGACACCCCTCACCCCCTCATTTAGTAAGGACTGTGGGGGTCACCCCCAAGCCGGGCCGGTTCTTGAGCAACTTGGCACACCTGGAAAGACTGGCAGTTTTTGAGTTACAAACTTCTCCACAGTTTTTCCAATCTCTCTGTTTCTGAAGCCCAGAGTCAGTAAGTACTGCTGGCCAGGGTGAGATTCAGCCTTCTCTGGCAACAGGTGAATTCCATGCGGATCTGCACAGGGAAAGGAAAATAATTTTCACTGTCATCATATTTCTTTTCAGCTGTAAGAGAAGTTACTTTTTTTGAGAAAAATACGAGAAGTCTAAGAAGGAGTGAAATGGTCTCCAGAAACCTTACCAAAACACAGACAACAAAACCAACACATCTGGCTCTCACTGGGCTTTGACTCTTAGGGCTCTGCTGCCTTTTGCATCAACAGCTTAAACTTTGCCTGAGATAAAGCATACTCTGCCCAATTCCCCACAGCAGTGTGGAAGTGTCTGAAGGCCAAGCAGCTCAAGGTCTCCGGCTCTCTCCAACTCCTTTGAATTCAGCTGCACAAACACAGCCCACAGTGCTTAAGGGCAGCTGAAGCCTGCTGTTACCTGTAAATATGTGCTGCGCGTAATAAGGGTGCTTCTCAGCAAAGGCTTTGTTGGCCTCCTTTATCTTGTCAGCCTTGTCCTTTTTCTCAAAAGGTGTGTACAGAACAGAAAAAGAGACTTCTCCACGGACGGCTTCTTGAGTCATAGCCTAAAAAAGGGCAGAGAAATGATACATTTAATGTTGGGTAGGGCTAGTTAAAAAAAAACCCAAAAAAAACAACTAGGTGGTTTGGAAGGATAATCCATGAACCTTCGTCTTCAAGGAGGAGACAGAAACAAGAGAAACTTTTTCAGATGGAGAGAAAAAGTGATTCCATGCTCTCTGAAAGTCACATCAGGAAGACTTATGAAAATATGCCTTCATCAGCCATATCCAGAGTTGTTGTGTCAGGGGAGGTTTAGGTTGGATATTAGGGACAGGTCTTCCCCCAGAGAGCGGTCAGGCACTGAAGAGGCTCCCTGGGGAAGTGGACACAGCTCCAAGCCTGACGGAGCTCCAGGAGCGGTTGGACAGCAGTGCCAGGCCCAGGGTGTGACCCTTGGGAATGGCCCTGTGCAGGGCCAGGAGTCGGCCGCAGCCGTGCTCGGGGTCCCTCCCAGCCCAGCCCGCTGTGTGATTGCTCCCCAGGCTGTCAGCTGTTACCTGCCAGTACAGCTGGAGGAGGTCACTGGTGTGCAGCCCCGCGCCCTCGCCCAGGACGTACAGACAGTGCGCCACCATGGCGCTCCTGAGGACAAAGGCAGAGAGAGGAGTGGGCCGGCAGAGAAGGGGCTCTGTGGCCAGGCTGGAGGAGGTCCCGTTCAAAGAGCGTCCGGTGAGCTTTATACCAAAGGTCACACAGAACTCCCAGTCCTTGTCCAACTTTTAGACAAGAATCAGCAAACACATTTTTAACTCCCTGAACTCCCTGCCAGCAAATAGCCCTGGGTGTCATTTAGGGCCACAACTGGGATTATTCACGTTACAGCAACGGGGAGGACTGGAGCTCCGCTGCCCCTGAGGTCACACACACAAAGCCAGTGCCAAGCTGCCACAGATTTGGGCAAAGCCTGGTTCTTAGAGGATGTGTCACGGCTGGGAGCTGCAAGGAAAGGGATGCAGAGGAGCCCGAGCAGCAGCAGTACCTGGCAGCCTCCGAGTATCTGTGCAGGCACCGGAAGCAGGCGGCTTGGCGCAGGTGATTGCAGAAGTGAGAGGGGTTCTGAATGATGCTCCTTGGGAGATAAGAGGCATGGACAAGGTTAGGCTGGGATTTCTTACATCGCTAAAGCTCCTAAGAATCAAGCGGTGACTGAGGCAGATGCCATATGCACTTCTGCTCTGTAACTCAATGCCACATCTCAAATGTCAGGTGAACTCTGTCTCTGCTTCCCTCTCCCTCTCTCCAGCTGTGATCGATGATGAAAACATTACTAAAAGTATTATTTAAAGGTTCATTTCAGTGTGGTTTTATCCTAAATGCAATTTCATTAGGGGTTTGTGTATTGCTCTAGAAAAGATGCTCCAGGGGTAATATTCTCTTTTGCCTTTGGCACGTAGGTATCCTAAGCAAAACTCCTACAGTACGAGTTCTTGTTAACCCCCAGCTGCCCAAACAGGAGCAGCAGGCGTCTGGCCCATCTCCCTGGAAGCACTGTGAGCCTGGAATGTACCAGAAGCTGAACCTGAGATATTTTTAAGTGCTCTCTGTACAAGGCATAGGTGCAGCGTGGGCAAACCTTGGCCTGCGTGTCAGACCCTTCAACAGGTGTGATTAGTGCAATCTGAACACCAGTTCCACGTGTAAGGTGTGTTCTCTTGAATCCTCTTTTCTCACTATGTGACTGGGTCTTCCTGCACCGCATTTATTCCCAGTGTTTCGTTTTGGGTTTCAGTGTGAGCAGTGAATCCAACCCGTGTTTCCTCTTACCTGTGGGAGTGATGCAGAGCAAGGCCAGGCTGCCCCAGTTTTAAGTAGCAGATGACGAGCTTCGACTCGATCCAGCTGGCAAGCCTGGAAATCTCATCTGGAGAGGACTTCAAGGGATCCTTTACAGCAAAGCCCTTATTGCAAAGCTGCACATGAAACAAAGCCATGATTTCCACATATTAGAATACACCATTTGCTGGGTGGAAGCACTTTTTGTGACTGATCAGTGGAGAAAACGGAGGTCTAATAGACACTAGCTTTAACTAAAGTCAGCATTACAAAAAACAGTACAGAGGACAGAATGGTCTTTCAGGGATGTTCTGGGTTTTTTGTTTCTAAGAGCTGGATTTAGAGGATGCTGAGGACCGCCAGCCCTACAATTATGTGATGTCCCAATCACTCTGTCTGCAATCCCAAGGATTAATTCCCTCATCCATTTTCCTGGTATGTCCATTTGCCAGCTGTTCATCTCAGGAGGAGACAAGTCCTCCTTTCTTTTTAAGTGACCCATGGTGCTGTTCCTACCACAGCTCATTTCAGAATACAGGGGGCAAAAAACCACTTAAAAGGGGTGGCAGTTTATAATTTTATTCACTGATTGCTATAATATTTATTGCTTAAAAAATACATCAGTACTCTAGGAAAAAAAAAAGGAATAGGATATTTGCTTGTGAACTTGAAAGCCCTAATATTTGACAAATGCTTTTGAATGAAGTATGGAAGAACAGTGCTAAAAAAAGTGCAGTCCCTTTCTCAGAGTTTGAAGTGCCTGGCTGAAGGTATTGGAGTCAGAGTGGAGAGAAAGCATTAGCTGAGGCAGAGTGAAAACTCCCCAGTTATTGAGAGGGCATTTGTTACTGATAGAGTTAAGATTAAAGAGAGGAGCATTTTTTTCACTCTACGGGACTTCAATTTCCTCCACACATTAATGCAGTTAAAAACTTGGAGAAAAGTACAAAATTACCAGCATTCTTTGGTTCAGTCCAGCACTCCCCCCCTTCTGTGGCTTATTTACAACTCCCAATTTTCAGGTTTCAGGCGAAATCGCATCTCGGGATTTCTCTCTGACCCCAGGCATTCCAGGCTGGTGCCCCAGGGAGTGCGGGACAGCCCTGGCTGTGCTGTGCAGGGGTCACACCTGCTGTGGGCTCGCAGCCCTTAGCCCCGTACCTCCAGAGCCGTGGAGAACCTGGCGGCGGCCGCTGCGAAATCCCGCTGCCTCCACCGAGCGCTGCCTTCCCGCAGGGCCGCCCGCAGCCCGACGCCGGCGCGGAGCCAGCGGCTGTCCCCCGGGCCTTGGGCAGGAGGCTGAGCCGCTGCTGGTGGCCCTGCTGGTGTCCCTGCCGGTGGCACCACCGGCTCGCCAGACTCGAACTCAGTGTCCACCTCATCAGCACAGATCAGCTCCTCTTCTATCTCCCTTAGTCTGGAGAGAGGGATGTGAAGCGGAGGGCCTGGGAATGTCCCCGTGCAGCTCTCTGCTGCTGGTGTTGCTGGTTTTGTCCCGGACACATCTCCAAGGCTTCCTGCTTTCCGCTTACGGCTCGCTCTGTCTGCGCCGCTCTGGGGTTGTTCTTTCGCCTCTTGCCACGCCTGCAAGAGAGGGAGTGGGAGATGAGGGGAGAATTGTGGGATTTAAAGTAATTTCAGAGAATCCCAGAATGGTTTAGGTTGGAGGCGACCTCAAAGGCCATCTCATTCCAGCTCTCTGCCATGGGCAGGGACACCTTCTGCTATCCCAGGCTGCTCCAAGCCCCGTCAAACCTGGCCTTAGACACTGCCCCACTGATCCAGGGGCAGCCACAGTTTCTCTGGGCACCCTGTGCCAGGGCTTCCCCACCCTTACAGCCAAGAGTTTCTTCCTAACGTCCAATCGAAATCTCTTTCAGCTTAAAGCCATTCCCCCTTGTGCTTATCACAGCTTGCCATTGCAAAATGTCCCCAGAGAGCTTTGTTTTGTTCCCAGAAGTGATTTCTGACAATGGTTTACCATGGATTTTAGCACCAAACAAGATGACATCAAGGGGCAATATGTTAAAATTAGTTGCCTTCCATTCTTTTAACTTTACTGGATGCATTGGGATAAGTAGCTTTGGAACATATTATTAAATTAAACTGAATGAAGAAAAGAAAATAGCATTAAATAAAATTCAGGTATCTGGGAAAAAAAAGTCTTTTCATGGTTTGGAGTGGAGATCTAATGTTCCTTCTGTGCTTTATCCTGCTAAGAGGAGGGCAGGTATTCAAAGTACCATCTGAGGTGGCTTTTCTGATCCCAACAAGAAGGGGTGTTTGTTCATGGAGAACCAATTCCAGAACCTGCTTTAACATATGAAATCTGTTTCTACTCTAAGCACACTGCTTGTGCTCAGGACATGTATTACTGTGATGACAATGAAATTAAACAACACCATCAGAGATCAGCTTCCTGTTCTATTTGTTCATGTTCACCACCAAAGATGTTGGTAAACTGCTGGAGCAGAGGAAAGAAGTCTATTTTGGGGTAAAATGGGGATCCAGAAATCCGGCAGAGAAATGAATCCCACTCAGGGACACACAGCAGGGCCGTGGCCGAGGAGCTCCTCCCTTGCAGGGCTCCTGCAGTTATCTTCCCCTTTGGGAATTCCCATTCAAAAGTGTCCTGAGCCAGCTCAGCACAGCTGTACTCACCTCAGGGGCTCCTGAGGAAGGTTCCTGTTGAAGAAACATCTGGGAAGGGAACTGCTGTCTCAGTCCAAGCTCCTGGGCCACCTGGAAGAACACAGGGATGAGCACACTCAGGACTGCATGGCTGTCCCTGAGGACATTGGTCCTCAATGTTTTCCCAGCCTATCCCAGCTCAAGAATTCCAGCTCAGCTCTTCCTCCCCTCCTTGGGAATCCTTTCAGCCCTGGCCTTTGAAAACAGAACAAACAGAACCTGCTGGAAGAGGCCTTACTTGATGAGAACACCAGAAGGGAAGTTGTTCTGAGCCCCATCCAGCCTGGCCTTGAACACTTCCAGGGCAACTCTTTGCTCTGGGCAGCCTGTGCTGGGGCCTCTCCTCCCTCCTCACCGTTCCTCCTCCAGGGAGGAATTTCTTCCCAAGATCCAGTCGAACCCTGCCCTTTGTCATTGGAAGCCATTCCCCCTTGTGCTGTCCCTGCAGGTCCTTGTCCAAAGTCCCTCCCCAGCTCTCCCTGAGTCCCTTCAGGGGCTGGAAGAAGCTCTGAGGTCTCTCCTGAGCCTTCTTGAGGCAGAGTGGTCCCAGCTCTCGCAGCCTTTCCCATCGCAGAAGTGCTCCAGCCCCCCAGCACCCTCTGATCCCTCCCGCGGGCTCCTCTGGGCCACAAGGAATCGTCTGGGAGGGGCCTGGGAGAGCCCCATTGCGGTGTCTGGGCACTGCTGGGGCTGGGCTGCAACCTGGGGTGCTGGGTGTGAAAAACGCCAATCACTTGGTTTTTAAAATTTTAAAAGTTGAATAATAAAAAAATGGTTATAAAAATAATAATACAATTACAGTAATAAAGTTTAGAGTTAGGACAATTACAAGACAATAAAAAGCAAGGAATTACAGATGTCCGGATGCTCTTGGACACTGAGTCACGAAAAGTGTAACTTGTGAACAAAGGAATCACCCTTAAAACAATACACTTGTTGCATATTCATACATCCTTCATGGTTATGCATACATTCTATTCTAAACAAGAAACTCGGTCTGTTGTATGCCAACTGTTTCCTCTAACCCCCCTGGCGCCTTTGAGGCTGAGCAAGGCCTGAAGAAATTAGCTTCTTCTGACAAGAAGCCATAAATTCCTCTCCTTTGGAAGATTTAGGTGTTCCTCAAAGTGAGTATCTCATTCCTAAAAAAAACTTCCCCCCACATACATAGTCTCTATTTTAATACTATGTTGTAACCTAAAACTACATTTAACAAACTACGTAAGAGAATTAATACAGCATAGCTTTCTAACACTACACATATAATATTAATTGTAATATTTGCGAAAAGCCAATCATAAAATCTGCATTTTTCACACTGGGGATGCAGGGAAAAGCTGCTCCCTCCTTGGTGCCTGCAGTGATGGCAGGAGATGGGCGTGCCCCGGCATAGCCTTATCCCACCGAAGCTGCCACCAGCTCCAGAACTGCCCCCCGGGAATGCCCTGGTGTTCCCAAAGGGAACCATTCCCCACGGGACAGCCCAGGCCCCCCCGGGCCCCCCCTGGGCCGGGCACAGGGAGAGCTGCCCCTTCCCCACTCACCTGCCGGGGCTCCATCGGCCGTTCTGGCGGTTGCTGGGCTCCAGTTCCACATCCAGGGCAGTTGGAACCGCCCTGCCCAGCCCCCGTGGGGCGCGCGGTGGGGATCCCCCAGGCCAGCCCCACTGAGGACTCCCGGGAGCTTCCTAAGCAGTGCCCCGTCCCCTCCCGGGCTTCCCCTGCCGCTGGCACTGGGCTCCTGCTTGTGCTTCTGATGACCACAAAGGCATTTTCCTGTGGGAGCAGCAGCTGTCACTGTGCAGGTAGGAGCTGATGTGACCCAGGTCCGAACACATCTCTGTCGTGGGCCCAGAACTGCTGAGCACAGCTCTGCCAAGGTTAAATGCAGGCTTTGGGGTCAAGGGCTTTGAAAAACAAACTCAGACCTGGTAACAGTTCTTGTCTCCGCCTGCTCTTGTCCAGAATTAGAGTTAAGATTTTTTTTAGATTTTCATGTGAAAGGGGATTTCAATGTGTTCTTTCTGCAATTATTGCGGGCAAGTGACTAATTTTATTTATGCCTTACCTTCAAGCCTGGGAATATTTGACTTTGGTGAAAACCATTTCCTAATGAACCTCAAAGCTTAAATAACTCAAAGCATCTTTCTTCCCAGCAAGAATATAATAGGTCTTTGGTGCAATCCGCCATACAAAAATGGAGGGTGGCCGTGAAAAATACCTTAGAAAATACAGACTTGTTTGTTTGTTCCTATTCTGAATGGCCAACTGGACAAACCCTGCTGTGGTTTGGTGGAGAGACTCAAGTCAGATTTCTTTTGTATCTCTGAACTTGCAGGATGATTTGATGTTTTTTTTCAGGAGCCTCATAACAGTAAAGAAAAAAGAGTTTTGTCTAGTGGGGGTCTTTTATTATTTATTTATTTGTTTTTATTTTTCAAGACTCTTAAATCTTGCTCTTTATTAGCATAGTAGTAGCGGCTTTAATTTTACTGTAGTAGCAGCTACAGTAAAATTAAAACAAATCCTTCAGTGCAATGGAGAAGTTATAATTTTGGCAGCTGCTTGCTCTGCCCTGTTCTGTGTCATTGCTTTGTGTGAAGCCTCTGTTGCTGGGGGTCCCTCTTTCACTGGTTTTGGAAATTTGATGGAATTGCTCACGTTAGAAAGAGAGGGTTCATTCCAATTAAATTTATTGCCTGAGCTCTTCTAGTCCAAGTGCTTGAAACTTTTTGTGAGAAATGATGCTCACTCTCAAAAATGTAGAAGGCTTATTGAAGCCTTATCAAAAACACAACAGAAGGCTGAATAAAATAATAACATTAAAATAATACAGCGCTGGGATCGAAGGGTTCAATCCCCATGTGCTCATCTACAGAACAGATGTTCTGCTTTTTATACCTCTAGCCCCTCCCAAAACCTTGTCCAGCCACTCCTTTTTGCTGCCCAGTGGTGGAGATCACTTTCTGACAGCCTGATTGGAGGTCAGGCACTGCCACAGGAATGAGCTGACCCTCCCAAATGCCCCGGCTACTGAGGCCATCCCGTGATAGCAATGCAAGGGGGAGGGGAAACATAACTATACATTACAAAACTTCCCTTAATGTATACTTAATCTTTGCTCTTTAATTGTGCGAGTCAACCATCGCATTACTCATCTATAACATCGTTTTCTAACGTTGACTTTCTCAGCTTCTGTCAATACTTGTGATTTTATAACAAAATGTTCTTGGATGGGATTTTGCAAGATTCTGTCATCAGCTTTCTGTTTTGTGCTTGGATTTCTTAGTGCTGGGACAGAAATGAATGCAGCATTTTGGGAGGGAACCTGTCAACCTCAGCAGGGCTGGGACCCGTGGGGCTGTGAGGGTGCCTGGGCAGGGCACGAGGGTGGCCTGGCCCTCCCTGCCCAAGCAGGCACTGGCTGCAGAGGTGGTGGAGGATGTGGGAAACATTTGTTGTGTTATCACGTGTTGCCTCTGGAGTTGGGTGGAGGTTGGGGTTTCTGGTTTTTTTTGCTTGTTTATTTTGGTTTTGATTGTGTGGGTTTGGTTTAGTGGTTTTTTTTTGTTTTGTTTTGTTTTGTTTTTTTTTCAGGGAGCTATTATTGTTGTTATTATTTTTAATATAATTTTTATAATTAAAAAAAAAAAGAATATAATTTCTTTTTTTGTAGTTAGCAGAAACGCTTCCATGCCTGTTTGCAGCCAGATCTAGGGTGAAAGGAGGCGGGAGCTGGTGCAAAGCAGCTGTAGCATCACTACAGGATTCAGTGGACAAGTCTCATGTCACAGACAGTGAGGCAGGGCCCAGGCGGCCACTGAGAGAAAGGGCCGGGGCTGGAGGGGATGGGCAGCGTTGTCTGCCCAGTGCTGGGCCTGGAGGAACTGCTTTTCCATTGGGCAAGGTCTCCTTAGCATCCCCGGATCAGTGTCAGCTGCACAATGCCGTTATCACCTCTTCAGAGCCTTCATCTCCAGTCCTCAACCCTCTCTCATTAGCGGTACAAGTGTTGAGGACTTGACAAAGGGAAAGGTAATGACTCATTAGGCCTTTCTTTGTTTTAGGGAGCCCTGGGGTATATTTGGTGTTCTGAGTGTAGGATCCTCAGATCCTGAGAGGAGAGAGCAGCAGGGCCTCAAGAAGTCCAAGTGAGGAGAGAAACCCAAAGTGTCTTGTAGCATTGAGTTTCCCCTGAAAGCCCTTCTGATGGAGCCTCCCCAGGGCCTCGTTGGTGCAATGGTCGGAGGCTGTGATTGCAGCAGGCAGAGGCACTGGGCAGGGTCTCGGGTGCTGAGCAAACCCTTGGTCTGATGGAGGAGGCCCCTGGGAGATCCTGTCCCTCCCAGAGCCCAGGGCTCCCTGGAGGCAGCGCGGGCTGTGATGGGCAGTGCCAGGGAAGCACCGCAGTGTGACCGTGCCCCGTGTCCCCAGGGCTGTAAGGACACGGCCCTGGTGCCACGGGACAACCTGTCTGCTCACAGTGCCCACGACTGCCGTGGCCAAGGGCACCTGCAGGCAGCTTCAAAGCTCTGGGGGAAGGACCCTCTGTGTGGCTGTTGTCGCATCCATCAGAGGGACAGGACCAGGATCAGACTGAGAACCATTTATTGCTTACGTAACATCAGTCTCAGAGGCTGTGAGATTTATAACACAGCAAGCAGTCAGCCATGGTCTACGATGGTCACAGGTTCTTTGTTGCAAGACAGTATGAGAGGAATGAAGGATTTGTCTTTGCTAACAAGCTGTGGGTTGTTAGGAAGGATGAAAGTTTGACAAGAAAGACTCACAGATGTGTGTGCTTGGCAGAAAGATTTTTGAATGTAGAATCTGAAGAAGAAATAGAAATGAAAGCGGGTTTTGATATAGAAGAAAAGAATTGCTGAGCCAGTCTTACTGGATAACTAAGAAGGCAAAGCATTTATTAGTTAGAAGATGTTTTTATGACTTAGAGCAAAGGATAAACCCCTCACAAACAAGAAGATGTTTTTACCAAGCAGAAAGATTCAGCAGACAAACCAAGTCTGCTAATGTTGCAAGTAGAAAAAAGGTCTCAGAATTTTCCACTGCAAGAAAACTGAATAACAACTTGTAGCTTAAACTGTGATGTACTAACTTTTAATGATTGGAGAATAGTAACATCAATATGGTCATTATAATAGTTATGATAGGCTATAGGTAAAAGTTAAGGTATAGATTGGTTTGTCTGTATTAAGATGCTCAGCAAAGTAAAGTATATAATGCATTGTAACCAAAAGGAAAGGGTCTTCAGGCTTGTCTGCAGCTGGAGCTGACAGCTGTAGGCACAGGCTCTGTCACCCACGACCCTGGACTGCTGTAATGTCTTGGATACAATAAACTGCATTATGAAGAGCAGCCTGGAGTCCTGCATCTCTCATTACGGCTCCTACTGTGGGTCTGCCGGTAGATAAAACTAGCACTGAGAGAAAAGAAACAATGAGAAGGATTCCACTGATGGCTGAATGGAAAAAGATATTTGCCTTTACAAATAAACTGTAGGTTTGTTGATAAATGAAAAATTGGACATTTACAGATAAAATAAACAATGGGGAAAACCCCTAAATTCCATAAGAATTAAAAAGTAAAAGGAAGGATTATACATTCGAGGGAAATCTCTGCCATCAGGCGTATCAGGAAGTCTGTACCTCTCAAGTACCTCAGCAGTGGGGAAAGAGGGAAGGGAAATGCGGCCGGGAAATGAGGATAAAAAGGAGGCTGCATCCTCCAAAAATTGGAGAGACCCCAGGGGAATGCCCCATGGCCTCTCCCTTTATTCAAACAAATTAAAAGGACTCCTCTGTCTCCTTTTGGACATAAACCTCTGAGGTTTGTGGATTAGTTTTCCTGAGGGTGGGGCAGGGCTGGCCGGGCTGCAGGGGCCAGCAGCTGCCCCAGGGCAGCCCCGGTACCGTCCCAGCAGCGGCCTCTGCCTCCGGCCCGTCCCTCAGCCGGCGCCGCCCCCGGGGCGCTGGGCCTTGGCTTCCTCTTCTCCCTGGGCATCCCCAGGGTGTCCTGGGGAGCTGCTGCCCCGAGCCAGGGGCTCTGCTCTGCTGCCCTGGGCACCCCGGGGCTCCCGAAACACCCCTGGCCAGGCCGGGCCCAGGGTGTCACCATGTCCCCTTGGTTCCATCAGGCCCTGCAGTGTCACAGTGCTCCCTGCGCTCCCTGAGGCCCCACAGCACCCAGCCCAGGCCATTGCCTGGTTCCAGTCCCTCCCAGTATGATCCCAGTGACTCCCAGTCTCTCCCAGTATATCCCAGCTGATCCCAGCATGCTCCCAGTCACTCCCACTTCCTCCCAGTTGCTTCCAGCATGATTCCACTCACCCAGGGCCACTCCCAGTCAGCCTCAGTGCGGTTCCAGTTGCTCCCAGTATATCCCAAGAGCCCCCAACATGGTCCAAACTGCCCTCAGCATGCTCCTGGTCACTCCCAGTGGATCTCAGTCCCTGTCTGTATTATCCCAGTTGCCTCCAGCATGGTTCCAGTTGCTCCCAGTTCCTCCCAGTATGATCCCAGTTGCACTTATTTGCTCCTATTACAGTCCCATTCACTGCCAGTATGATCTCAGTGGCCCCCAGTATAGACAGTCGCTCCCAGTTGCTCCCAGTTTTCCCCTCAACACAGTCCCAGTTGTTTCCAGTGTTGTCCCCTCCAGTAATGTTACAGACACTCCCAGTATATCCCAGTTGCTCCCAGCATGCCCATTCCCAGTCACCCCAGTTGCCCCAGTATTTTTCCAGTTGCCAACAGCATGATCCTATTCATTCCCAGTACATCCCAGTTGCCCCCAGCACGCACCCATCATTCCCAGTTGCTCCCAGTAGCCCTCAGTGTGCTCCCAGTATTGCCATGTCCCTGCTCCAAGTGCTGCTCCCAGCCCTGATCCCTGGGGATGGGAATGTGCCGCTCCCTTGCCGGGGCAGGGTCACACCTGAGCCAGGTGTGCAGGGCAGGACCTTGCCCTGACCCCGAGCACTGTCCCAGCTCCAGGATCTGCTTCCCACAGCCTCTTCCTCCTGCGGCCCCGAGCCCAGCTTGGTGCTGGACAAAGGGGATGGGCCGGGGTCATCCCCCGGCAGGGGCTGCGCACCCCCTCTGCCCCCTCCCCAAATTCCCTCTGGGGGAGCAGGAGCTGAGGCAGGAGCCCTGTGGGGAACGACAAGGGGGTGATACCAGGATGGGGGGGGTCACACACGCTCTGGGGGGGACACACACAGCCCCTGGGGACCCCTCCTCAGAGCCAGGAGGATGAACCCCAACATGGAGCCACTGACCCCTGGCAGTATCTTGGAGGGTCGGGTCTGATGGCTGCTTTGGGTTATGGGGGGGGTCACAACTGCCCTAAACCCCCTCCCAGCCCCACAGCTACTCCCAGACCCCTCAAACTGCCCCACAGCTCCTGGCCAGGACTCCCTGAAAGCACTCACTGCAATATAAACGGCCCTAAGAGCCACCAAAACCCCTTCCCATCTCCCCCAAGACCCACCCAAATTCTCTCCAAGCCATACAGCCCAGCCGGGACCTCCAAAACCCTCTCACAGTCTGCCACAAAAGCCCCTCAAATCCCCTCCCAGCACCACAAATGTCCCCAAGAGCCACAAAAGCCTCTCCCCATTCCCCCGGGATGCCCATGGCACTGACCAGGAGAGGCTGGTGGACAGGAACATCCACAGCCTGCAGCAGCTCGGGCTCTTCAGCAGCGATTTGTGCACTCTGCGGGGACACCCCAAACGGGGAGACTCAGGCCAGGGACTGGGACAGAACCAGAACTCCTGGAGGACAGACAGGCTCAGGTGGACAAACTCTGCCAGCACAACTACGAGGTTGTGGCCCCATCTGCCTGGCTTCACAGCCCTACAACACCCACATCCTCCTCAGTATTCCTCTGAACACCAAATTCACCTCCAAAACCCAGTAAAATGGCGCAGCTTTAGATCTCTTTGTTTAATTTCTTTATTTTTACCCCAATTCTGGGTATTTTGATGGGATAAAGATAGAAATTATTTAGGTTGGAAAAGGATCCAAGGATCATCCAGGTTTGCTCGATGCCACCAGAAGAAATGATTGGACAGAGCAGATTTTTTTTAGGGTGCAAAGGTATGTTGGAGGTTGGGTTTTTCTTCCTATTGTTCCTTTTTACTTCTAGAATTTTTTCCCCGTAAGTGGCTAGGAAACACAAACAACTGGGTACTTAAGAAAACAGAATATGTGATCAAGCTTGGGGTAGGAGGGCATCTGGTTGCACTTCTTTTATTTGTGAGTTTCTCAGCAGATACCAGAAGAATTGGGCAGGTAAAAGATGGGGTTGGGGCAGCTGCTGGCCCTCCCTCCCTCCCTCCCTCTGTCTCTGTCTCTCGGCTTCAGAGGATGGTTGGAGCTGCTGCCTGGGGAAGGGAATTCGCTGCTGCCACCAGAGCCCAGCCCAGAGCTGCTCCTCCTGCTGTGGGGTGTGAGACCAGGGTTAGAAATTCAACTCAAAACCAATTTTAGATTTAGCTGAAGTCTGCTGTCAAGGCCACTTAGAAAGGAATGCAATCATCCAAACTGAAGAGAGATAAGGAGAGAGGCCCATACTGACCTTGGGGCTGAAGCAGACAGAAAAACTGAATCTGGGTTACAACTACGTGACTGAAGAACTGTGCAGGCTCATAAAATTAATTGGACCGTTTAATACACATGCATATATCTGTTATGCAACAGGTTAAGAGATAAAACAGGGAATTTTCAGGGGTGTGCATGTCCTTAGAGAGCACAAGTCCAGTGCTGGAATAAATCACACTGGCTTTACAGCTTGTGAAAAACGCCATTCACTTGTGCTAAAATTTTAGAAGTTTAATAGTGATGAAAACCGTAATGAAAGTTAGTATAATAAGAAACAATAAAAGGCAAAGAATTACAGACGTCCCGGGTGCCTGGATTACCCCTTAAAAGCAATAGCCTATTGCATATTCATATATCTCATACATGATTCAAACATTCTTTTCAAACTAAGGCTTAATTTTAACTCCCCCCTCATCTTGTAAATCAATCGTGTTGGTCCCCAGGAAGTCTGGGTCTTCCCGATAAGGAGATAAAGAGGCAATAATTCTTCTCTTGGGATCTTAGTGTCTTGTTGCCGTTATCTCTATGTGAAGAATTTCTTGATTATCTTATCCATTCCTTGCACTAGTTACAAAAAGTATCTTACATCGCATAGTTTCTATTTTAATATTATGCTATAGCCTAAAATCTATATTTACTACACTAATTAAAAGAGATTAATACAGCATAACTTTCCAACGTAACACAAACAGTATTCATTTTAACATTTGCAAAGAGCCAATCATATAGTATGCATTTTTTCACACAGGTTTTACGAATTGTGGGGTTTTCTCTGCAAATCAGGGTGAGCCTCTGCTTGTGAGAGCAGCCACTGAACTGGGACCTTATTAACACCCACCTCACTAAAAGAGGGACCCAGCCCTTCTGCTCGGGACCCTGAGCTCGGCTCTCCCTGCCCTGCTGGGTGGGAGCTGGGCTGGCCCCGCTGCTTCTTCAGCACCGCGGGAGTTTTCACTGCACTGTAGCCTGTTAAGAGATACAAATTACAATATCGGCTTTTAACAAATGTTAAAACGGATTTTATGTGTAGTGTTACAGTTACTTTGTTCTAAAAATACAGTTTCTATTTCTGTTTTTAATTAAGTTTAGACATAGTAGCAAAATAGCTGATGTAAGTATGCTTGTGTTACAATGCCTGCTTGGATGGGATAACATCCAGTGAACACAGATGAGGACGCCTGTACAGATCTGCCAACCATCAGCACTCAGTGTCTGAAGGCAGTGTGGACCAAGGCCCAAAGATGATGATAAAAAAGGACTAAAACCACAACCAAGGAATACACATGCTCTAAAAAGGCAGATCTGAGGCAAAGCCATGCTGAACAGTTCTTGGAACATGTAAAGTAATTTGAGGAAAAAGTTTACTATGCATAAGAGTCTATGAATATGCAACAGGCTGATGTAAGGGAAAAGGTATTTAAGGGGTCTTGGCTGAGTGCCAAGATGCACCCTAATGACCTTTGCTCTATGGTCCTTGTTTCCTACAGTCCTTCATTAAACTTTTTAAATTTTCACAGGAGACTGAAGGTGTTTTTCACACCCAAACACCCATCTCCCCTGCCTGCCAATACCTCTTGCCAACCCAGCTTGGTGCTCCCCAGAGCCCTGCTGGGGCACCGGGGTCGTGGGCCCCTGTGGGTTTGTGCAGCAAAGCCTCTGTTAATGCTTTAGTCGTTGTTTATTATACCTGCTAGTAAATAACTGTTATTTCTATTCTCATATCTTTGCATGAGAGACCCTTAATTTCTTAATTTCACGATTCTAATAGTTCAGAGGGAGGGGGTTTACATTTTCCATTCCAAAGAGGGCTCCTGCCTTCCTTAGCAGACACCTGTCTTTCAAATCAAGACGAGGTAAAAAATCAGCTCTGTCCAAGGAGTTTCCAGTATCAATCTAAGACCCAATGGATGTTCCTGCCCCAGCATTCAGTCAGGTGCCTACAGGGATCCAGGATGATGTGGCGACCACCTGCCAGGTGTCTTTCCAACTTGGATTGCAGGTCACCAGGTCTCTGCAAAAAGAGTCCTCTGATGGGGGATGGAGTTGGAGCAGCCCACAAAGCTCTTCCTGCAGTCGGGGCACTTGCAGGACTTCCCTTACCGGTGTCTCCATTGGTGTTGATTCAAGACTGAGCTAGTCCTGAAGCTCTTCCCACACTCGGGACACTCGTAGGGCCTCTCCCCGGTGTGGATGCGCCGGTGCCTGGTGAGGTGGGAGCTGTGCTTGAAGCCCTTCCTGCAGTCGGGGCAGCGGAAGGGCCTCTCCTCGGTGTGAATCCGCTGATGTATGAGGAGAAGGGAGCTGGTCTGAAACGATTTCCCACATTCGGAACACTCGTAGGGCCTCTCCCCTGTGTGGATCTTCTGATGGGAGGTCAGGTGGGAGCTCCGGCTGAAGTTCTGGCCACATTCCCAGCACTCATAGGGCCGTTCCCCGGTGTGGATGCGATGGTGGATGGTAAGCTGGGGGCTGTCTCTGAAGCCCTTCCCACACTCAGGACATTCGTAGGGCTTCTCCCCAGTGTGGATCATCTGGTGGCGGATCAGGCGGGACCTCCAGCTGAAACTCTTCCCACACTCCGAGCACTTGTGGGGCTTCTCCTCATCATTAAGCTGCTCAGGGATCACCAGGTCCAAGCTCTGGCTGGATTTCTGGCCACTTTCCTGGCACAGGGTGTGTCTTTCCTCCTCGTGTCCCTGTGATCTGAGTTTGCAGCCCCTCCTTGTGTGGAATATCCAGGGATTTTCCTCGCCCTTGGGTTCCTGTGCCCTGGAGTCACTCAAAACGGCCTCTTCCACGAGGTTCTGTCGTGGGGATTTGTCCTCCCTGGTCTCCATCTTCAGCTCCATGTCTGGGGGAGGAAGGACAAGGAGAGGATGGGATTTGCCTCCATGCCACAGGGAAGGGCAAGGAGATCCCCCAGTGCGTACCCAGCAGGAAGGCACTGGCAGCAGGGCTGTCCTGCAGCCAGGGGCCAGGCTGGGCTGGGAAATAGAGCAGGAGAGAGGGGAAAAGGGCACTGACTTCCTCCTCACCTGCATGAGGGTCCTGGGGCATCTTCCTCTTCCTTGCAGCCTCTTCCCCCATCCAGCCAAGGTTTGGGAATGGAAAATCCTGGTTTGGGAAAAACAAAGGGTGAGCCCATTGGGTTTGAAGGTCCCACTACCAGACTCCATGTCTAGATGTCAGTATTGTGTGTCCATAAAAATCTGCTTTGAAAAAGCCTCCCAGGATTTCCCCATCTCCTGTCTCTCAGTTTTGGGGTTCTGGGATACCTCCCTGTCCAGGCTGCTTGGAGGTTTCCCAGGAATCTGAAAAGCTTCCCCCTCTTTGGTCTCCCTGCTCAGGCATGCCGGGGCTTTTTGCGCTCCCGGGCTCCCTTCTCCCCTTCTTCTCTGCTCTGGGCTGCCGGGGCTCCAAGGAGTGCCCCCTGCCCCTCTCCAGGCTCTTGGGGGTCCCGCCAGTGGCGGCGCCCCCCCCCCCCTTCTCTGGGGTCCCCACTTGGGGCTCCTGAGGGACACAGGGCTCTGCTCCTCCAGGCTGCCTCTGCCGGCAGCCGCCACCGGGACTCCCCAGTGTCCCCCCAAGGGGCCTTTTCCGCTCAGCTTCGCAGTTCTTCATTCGCCAAACATCCCCCCAAAAACCCAACCCAGGCACGCCCCAGGAGAACTGTCCCGAGCTCCCCCTCTCCGCTCACCCGTGGGATGGGGGGCGATGATACCACGGGTGGGGGCTGCGAATTCAGGCAGGGCTCGACCGCGTGGTTGCTTCCCCTTTCTGGATCCTCCTCTGTGCCTCCTCTTCCTCCTTCTACTCCCCTTCCCTCCCTCCTTCTCCTCCCCCAGTAGCAGCGACACCCTCGACTATACTAGGGGCA
>QUSF01000677.1:0-22941 GCA_003676055.1 Chloebia gouldiae | reverse complement strand
GTCTGTCTGTCCCTGTCTGTCCCTGTCTGTCTGTCCCAGTCTGTCCCTGTCTGTCCCTGTCTGTCTGTCCCTGTCTGTCCCAGTCTGTCCCTGTCTGTCCCAGTCTGTCCCAGTCTGTTTGTCCCAGTCTGTCCCTGTCTGTCTGTCCCAGTCTGTCCCTGTCTGTCTGTCCCAGTCTGTCTGTCCTAGTCTGTCCCAGTCTGTCCCAGTCTGTCCCTGTCTGTCCCAGTCTGTCCCAGTCTGTCTATGTCTGTCTGTCCCTGTCTGTCTGTCCCCATGTCCCCAGTCCGTCCCTGTGTGCAGCAGGGCAGAGCAGCCCCAGGCTCTGCTCCAGGCCCAGCGATGGCCCCAGAGCCCCGGGCAGGGCTGAGCCCAGGAGCTGCCCCTGCCCAGGAGGCAGAACTCCTGCCCTGGGCAGTGCCAGCCCTGAGCAGAGCCCAGAGAGGCTGTGGGGTCTCCTCCTGGGGCCATTGCAGAGCTGTGAGCACACCCTGCAGTGCCCTGAGCTCTGGGATGGCCCTGCTGGAGCAGGGAGGTGCCACCAGGGACCCGCTGGGGTCCCCCCAGCCTGACCCATCCAGGGGATCCCTCTTCCCATTGCAGGAGTGCAGCAGAGCCTGTGCTGACCCTGCAGCCATCCCTTACCTCTGTTCTGCATTCCCTCACCTCCTGCAAGGAGAGAACAGCTGTGTTTTCCTGCCATCTCTTGGGGCTCTTCCATACCTCACCAAATATCGTTGCAGAGAGACACATTGCTGTGTTTACAGCGCTCTGTTTACAGGAGATGCTCTCGATTTAGGGGTTTTATTATGATATTTTATTTTTATGGCTCTCCGCATGATCTGTTTGTTTGCATTAACTTCAGCTGAAGGTTTCATAATCTGATTATGGGGAGCAGGGCTCGGGAAGAAGTTATAAAACACTCACAGTGCACCTGCACTCCTGAGCAGGGTTTGCTCCTTGATCCTCAACTTCTTCCTTTCCCAGGGCTTTTTCTGGAGATGAAGGATTCTGGTGGATTTGTGGCCAGGAGAAGGTAACACCTGAAGGACTTGGAGGACTTGTTCCTTAACTTTCAAGGTGCCACCTGAGCCAGGACCTGCCTGTCCATGGGTTGGTCCAGCCCAGACGTGGACAGTCATGGATAAAAGGGATTGATGGGGGTGGGAAATGACTCTGCCTGCCTGTGAGGGACAGAGATGTCCCTATGGGTTTCTGACCCCCTGCCCCATGGTCCTGTCTTTGTGTTGGACATACATTAAAGTAACAGGTTTCTTTCTTTTCAATGGATCCATGGAATGGATGCATGTTACCTATTTTTCTTGAAAGAGTAGAATTTAATGTCTAAAGCAGATTCTGGTCCAGAAAGTGCATATGTTGGTTCAGTTTTGGGTTCCACAATATGGGACAGATCTAAAGCTATTGAAGAGCACTCAAAGGAGGCTGTGAAGATGGTGGAGGGTCTTCAGGGGAATCTGAGGCTGAGGGCACCTGGAATGTTCATCTGGAGCAGAGGATACTGAGGGCAGAGCTCCCCAGGGGCTGCAGCTCCTCCCGAGGGCAGCTCCCATCTCTGCCCTGGGACAGGGACAGCACCCAGGGAATGCTGGAGCTGGGCCAGGGCAGGCCAGGCTGGAGATCAGGAAAGGTTCTTCCCCCAGAGGTGCTGGCACTGCCCAGGCTGCCCAGGGAATGGGCACGGCCCCGAGGCTGCCAGAGCTCCAGGAGCCTTTGGACAGCGCTGCCAGGGATGGACAGGGTGGGGTTGTTGGGGGGTCTGGGCAGGGACAGGGGTTGGGTCATCCTGTGTGCTCCAGCTCAGGATATTCCATGATTTTGTGACTCCATGCCATCCCCAGGTGCTGATGGAGGTATCCCAGGTGAGTATGATCCCCACTTATCCTATTTTTGCCCCCCCCATGTGTTTGTGTAGAGAAGGAAGGTTTTGGAGTGGGTGACCTCAGGCCAGGTTTTGTCCCCATCACCTCAGTGCCACCCCATGCCCTGATCTGTGGCAGGAAGGACCTGGCAGAGAGCAAACATTTGCATCTTTCCTGAGTGCATCACATTTACCTCCAGCAACTTTTCTTTGACTAATTGGATCCAAGCAGAGAAAGAGTTCAATAATTCTCTTTTACCCTCATGCCAGCAACTGGCAAATTGCAGGAAAGATGAGCCTGGAGCCAGATGTTGGCCAGGAAATAAATTTTCCCTTGAGCAAAGGGACTTCCAGCCATTATGTTCCACTCTGAACATGCATCAGAGCAATGCAGGACTTAAAGTCAGGAGGGCTTTTTCTGGCAAATTCTTCTGAAAAATAAAGGGAGGGGTCGACGGAGATCTCAGATATCCCAGGGCTTTTTATTCCAAAGCACAAGACTTGCAAATTTCCACATGAACCTTGGGAATGAGCTGTCCCGGGGCCAACTGATTTAGGGCTTCAGCCTCCATCTGCTGGGGAATTTCAAAGAAATGGAGATGACTAAAAAAGCAGATCTAGGATGGGGTTTCCATAAGCTCAGAAGACTCTGTAACCCAGAAAAGTGCCTGGCAGAGTTTGATGGGAACAGAAGTTCCTGAGGGATGAAAGAGGAGGTTTTTTACCCTTTTCAGAGCTGCAGGAGCACGTGGTAGAGCAGCTGTTCTGCACCCTGGGAAATATTTGTCCCCAAGACATCACACTCTTCTCTCCAAGAAGACCTGAAGTGGAAGCTGTGATTCTTTTGGGTAAATATGGCTCTCCAAAGACATCTGGTTCTGCTGGTAAAGAGAGGGGATTGTCCTGCTCTGCTCTGGGCTGGGGCAGCCTCAACTCCAGCCCTGGGGGCAGCTTTGGATGGTCCAATACCAGGAATATCTAAAGGTGTGGGAAAGTATCCAAAGGAGGGACACAGGGATGGGGAAGAGTTTGGACAAGCCATGGGAGGAGCAGCTGAGGGCACCTGGAATGTTCAGCTGGAGCAGAGGACACTGAGGGCAGAGCTCCCCAGGGGCTGCAGCTCCTCCCGAGGGCAGCTCCCAGCTCTGCTCTGGGACAGGGACAGCACCCAGGGAATGGCTGGAGCTGGGCCAGGCCAGGTCAGGCTGGAGATCAGGAAAGGTTCTTCCCCCAGAGGTGCTGGCACTGCCCAGGCTGCCCAGGGAATGGGCACGGCCCCGAGGCTGCCAGAGCTCCAGGAGCCTTTGGAGAGCTCTATTTACCCAAAAATCACAGCTTCCACTTTGGGTCTTCTTGGAGAGAAGAGTGTGCTCTGCCTAGGACATTCCATCCCTGCTTTCCTGCAGCTGACACCCAGCTTGGATTGGGGACAGTGCAGGGAATCTGCTGAGCACAGGAACATCTTGGATTGTCCCTCTTCAGTCTGCCTCTTGTCCTCAGACTTGCTGCGTCTGCATCTCCTGCAAAATGGGGGGAAATTTGGGATGGAGAGGTTAAACACCATAAAACAGAGGAACTCTGGGCATTTCCACCCTTGGAATATGACAGCATTGACTGGGCAAGACCCTGAGCAACCCCAAGAGACTTTGAAAATGACCCTGCCTTGAGTGAGGGTCAGACCAGCAAACCTCCAGACATCCCTTCCCACAGGAAGGAATTATCCTCTTTTATGGAAAGTACCAAGCAGAATCCAGCCAGGTGTCCTGCTCCAGCAGCAGCGGCAGAAATCTTGCTGCTATTTTCATAGGAATATCAACCTGCTCATGTGGGACTGGGGAAAAGGACCCTCAAAAGCACCAAGGAAAAGGGAGCAAGTAGCACAGAAGTGCTGCTAGAGCACAAAGGAGCGGATCAAGGCAGCCAGCTTGGAAAATCAGCCCTTCCCCGTTCCCCACAGGGCAGATGGATCATCCCTGTACTTAACCCTGCACATCCCTCTGAACCTCTGTGCTGCAAGTGCTGTCTCCATCCTCATTTTCCTTTTAATTGTTTCAATGCCTGCTAATTGCAGGGACAGCTGCTTCCAGCAGAGGATGAACAGACAGGTTCCAAAGGCAGCCTGCTTGGTGCCAGCAGCAGCTGCTGGACAAACAACAGATCCCAGCTTCATCCCCTGGGTGTTTCCATTGAGAAATGTCATTCCCTGCTCACCAAGCACTGGAGGCTCTTGCCAAATCAGTTGTTTGATCCTGGGTCAGGCTTAAATATGAACTTCTCCAACAGCTCAAAAAGCCTTTCCCACCTGAATTATGACATCCCTTTCTCCCTTAGAACAGGGAAACTCAGGTAAGGCTTGAGTATCCTGTCCAAATCTATGAACAGAGGCAGATTTTCCTTTCTTCATTATCAGAGACTACTAAAGAATGAAAAAAAGCTTTTTGTAAAAAAAAAAAAATCTGAAAAATAGTTTTTTAAGAGAAAACAGGCTCCAATTCGTGTATGTTTAAAATAAGTCTTTTTTTATCCCACCTCGCTGTCTCATGCCAAAACCGCAATTTTTGCCTTCACAGACCTTATTTTAAGCAGAAAAGAGGATTTTTCCCCATTTTGTGCAGAACTCGTGGTGAGATTGATGTAGAATTCCAGTGGCAGATGTGATGAGCACAGCAATGAGCTCTGGTTTGAGCGCTGCAGAATGGAAACAGAGTCAGCATTCCACAGTCCTTGGCTGCAATGTTCTGTTGCACTTATGAGGAAGTGAGAGCAGGTGGGTCCACAGCAGCCTGTGCATCCCACGGAATGCTGAGGATGGAATAATTCTGCTGATTTTGGGGTGCCTCTCCTTAGGGTGTGCACCATGATGAGCTCTGGGTGTTTCCGGGGGTGTTGGGATGGGTTCAGAGTCCAGCCCTGGGGATTTTGGGCTTCTCAAGGGCAGAACCAGTAGCTGGGAAGTATCAATAAGAAAATAATTACCAGTAAAATCAGATAATTTTGAATAAATGCTTGCAGAAAGCCACATGAAACTCCACAGGGTTTGATAAAATGGCTTCAAGTGACCCTCAGACTGCTGCCATTCTCATTTCAGTTACTTTTACACATCCAGGGATGGGGACGCCAACCCTGCCCTATGCCAGGGCCTCAGCACCCTGTCCATGCAGAAATGTTCCCAAAATCCACCCTGAGCCTCCCCTGGCGCAGCCTGAGGCCGTTCCCTCTCCTCCTGTCCCTGTTCCCTGGAGCAGAGCCCGACCCCCCCGGCTGTCCCCTCCTGTCAGGAGCTGTGCAGAGCCACAAGGTCCCCCCTGAGCCTCCTTTTCTCCAGGCTGAGCCCCTTCCCAGCTCCCTCAGCCTCTCCTGGGGCTCCAGCCCCTTCCCAGCTCCGTTCCCTGCCCTGGACACGCTCCAGCCCCTCCATGTGGCTCCTGGGGACTTGGGTTAGTGGTGGACCTGGCAGTGCCTGGACTGGATGATCTTAAAAGTGCTTCCCAGCCTTAAGGACTCTGATTCCCTGATCCAGAGCTCCGGTAGTGGCTCTGGACAGGCTGCAGAAGGAGCTGTCACCATGTCACCACACCAATAGTCCCAGGTGGTTACTGGGCTTCAAAAATGACTACAACCTTCAAACTCCCTTTCCATTCCCCTTAAGCATCCTGATTTTCCTGGGTTTCCTTGTCTGAAACATCCCCCCTGCTATAGGTGGGGGGGGGGGGGTCTCTTCTCTGGATGAGGGGCTGTAGAAGGAGCTCTGTCCTATTTTTCCTGAGGATTTGGCCAAAATTGGCACCCCCAGTTGTGTTTGGGATGATGGGTTCACATCCCATGGATGTGCAGCTGGAAATGCCCTCCTGCTGCTCACTGGAACCCTTCACACAGCCAGGACTGGGGTTTGCAGCCCTCCTGCTCCTGCCTGCTCTGGGATTGCTGCTGAGTCTCCCTCGTACCTGGGAAATGAGGGACAGATCAAAGTTCCCCAAAATAACAAAACCCTGGCATCAAAATTTGGCTTCTCCTGCAGTTGTACTATTTGGAACCACTTTTCCTTAATTTTTGTGGCCTTTTTAAAGGTGGGGAGGAGGAGGAGAAGGAGGAGGAGGAAGGGGCTGAGCATTATTAAAAAGCTTTTTAATCCACAGCCACAACTGGTACCAGTCCTAAGCCCTGATGACACGATTCTGGCCAGTTCCTCAGGGCAGAAGTGCCTTTGACCAGCTCTGCACCTTGTCACACCCAAATCACACATTTTTAGTGTTAAATGTGAAGATTTCTGGCCTTATCTCCACCAGTTCTCTTGAATATTGCTTAAAACCCTCCCCTAATCTAAAAAACCTAACTCAAACTAAAAAACCCCGAACAAACCAAATTAAAATTAAAGGGTTTATTAACTTCCCTTCCTAAACAACAGGGGAGATCCATTGGGATGGTCTCAGTCTGGTTATGGTGCCTCATTTACTTAAACAAGGTTTAAGGTAGAACAACTGTCTTCATTCACTTAAACCTGGCCTAAGACAGAGCTTTGCAAACCCTTAAGAGATAAAACACTCCTGGCTCTGCACAGGTCATGGATTATCAGGCTGATTTCAATTTAAGAATCAAAATATTCCAGCCAGTAAAAAGGAAAGCCCCCACTCCTCTCCTGGATCTCCTCCCAATCCCGAGTATCCAGAAATAAACCACACCCAGCAGAGATTATAATTAGAAAGGAGCTTTACAAGGAAAAGAGGGAAAATTGCTCTGTCAGCCTCAGGTCTGTTTCAGCTGAGTCTGTTTCCTCTGGAATGTGCTTTGTCAGGAATGCTGCACTGGGATGCTGATGGCTGTGGAGACTAATTCTGGAATGCTTCTGCAGGATTGTGCTGAAATTGGGGGTTCCAGTGTTACCTGTAAGAGGAAAAAGAGCTCCCATTGCCTGGGAATTGTCCTGCAGTAGGGAAACCTGGAGACCCTCAACTGGATTTTCTGGATGAGGCAGGAATGTTCCTCCTCTGGGGGCTCATCCAACAGGAACTTTCCCAAAGTTCCAGCTGAGCCAGGAAAACCTCCACTCCCCATCTCCTCCTCTGACAGGAGAATGGAAAACTTTCCTTGTTTTCTGCCTGGCTGGAGCATTTCCCGAGGAAGCTCTGGATGCCTACGCCATCAGACGTGTTCCACAGAGGGATCAGGTGGGGCAGAGGTGGATATTCCATGCTGCAAGTGGCATTCCCATGGATGTTATTCCAGCACGGGCTCCAGAATCCCTGATGGAAACCAGGCACAACAGACATTCTCTGGCCAGAATTTTTTCCCACTTTGCAGATATTTTGTGGCTGGAAATTTCCTTTTCAATGTCTCAGATATCTGGGAAAATTCCCTGCAGATGCTGCAGTGGCAACTGAACCCTGGCAACAATGCTTTGAACACCTGTCTGGACACTTCACTGAGTTATCCCTGGATTTTCTATCCAAAATATCCCTCTTTGCTGCTGCTGCTGCCATGGCTCTCCGTGTTTACAATGTTTTGTTCCCTCTGGTCATTAATATTTCACTTAATGAAGACAATCCCTGTCTTTACACCTAGTTGTAACTCCAGGGTTGTGTTGGGAGGCTGTGATTGCTTTTCCAACCCGCCGGGAGTGTCTGTGTTGGTTTATGGATTAAATATCCGGGTGTATTTCTCCATATTTTCATTCCTGTGCCTGTTCCGTTCTTGGAGCTCGGCTCCTTCCTCCAGCTCTCCAAGAACATCTTTAATTCCCAAGGGTGGTGCTTAATGAAAGACTTTGCAGCTTAATTTAGTGACAACAGTATTTGTCTTAAGGTTTGGGAGGGAGTGAGATCAAATCCAGGAGGAGTTCCCCTTTTATTAAAAAATAACTCTGGGTTCTTATTCTCTGCATGTCAAAGGGATCCCAACAGGAGCACTTCATTATCTTTATCTACTCCTCCACTATTCTTAGCATTATTTAAACAGCTCCTGTTTGAGAGGCAAAACTTCAACTGCAGCAGGTGCTTGAGCTCCCAGATCTGATTTTCAGGAGATGTTGAAAGCTGCATCCTGGAAGGAGCAGCCCCGGAATTTTTCTGCCAGTGGGTTTCAGTGTGTGAATCAGCTCCCCATGGGTACAATGGGAGCTGTGGGGTTTTTCACCCCCTCCTCTTCACTGAGGATACACAGAGGAGAATCTCAGGAGGAAAACATTCAGCTGCCAAAGGTTTGGGTTTCTCTGGAAGGGAATACAGGAGTGCTGGGAGAGGATCCTTTCTGTCCCACTAGTCCTGGACTGGGCAGTCCCAAGTCCAAGCAGGGAAGTTTTCACCTCGTGCTGCTGTGGGAGAGGAATTTTCCAGCCAATCCTATGTTTTGCCTCCTTCCCAGGTTTTCCTTGTGCAATTCCAGGCTTGTAAACCCTCCAAAAGAAGACAACACAAACCACAGGGGCTCACTGATGGGGCACTATTGAGTTACAAACACATTTGGCTGGGCTGGGAATGAATTATGGGTGAGGAATGTGGCATCATTGTCACCGAAACATGGAAAACCAGAAATTCTCCAACAAAACCTTCTGAAGTGTTCAGAGAATCAGGCATGACTTTATTCTGGCTGGGATGTGCAATAGAAATTATTCCATCCACATTGGGTGCCTGGGTTTTGCAGTGAAAATCATCCCATCACACCTGGTACTTTACCAGATTTTTCATGGATTTACACAGACAAAACCCAAAGAAATTGTCATTCATTGGTCCAAAATGGCACAATTTTTAATATTCGATCTCCTATTGGTTACTGATCCCTCTTGATTATTGATCCCTCTTCCTTTGGTGCTAATTTGCTCCTCATTCTGTGGGTCTCTTGTTGATCTTTTCCCAGTCCAGGTGTCTCTGACCTCCCCCAGGGGTGATGCATGTTAAGGTTTTTTTACCTCCTCTGCATCTTCTGGCTTTGGGGATTTTCTTTTTGTTGGTTGAAGCCCATCAGGCCTCACCCAGCAGAACTCAACCCTCGATAAAAGAGTCTTCTAAAGAGAAAATTTCAATTCCCTTCCTCCTGGGCAGAAGCAAACAAAGCCCTGACTGAAGTTAGTTTAAAAGGTTTTACAAGTTGGATCATTTCCAACTGGATGAAAGAGAGGGGAGATGTCCTTGTGGCTCCCACACCAGCATTCCCACATTCCTGATGGCATTCCCACATTCCTGCCGTGGTCCCAGCACATCCAAGGGTTGCTCCAGGAGCTGCTCCCACCCCCAGTGCCAGTGGTGGTGACACACTTGCAGAGCAAGAATGAGAATTAATCCCCGGGTCAGCCAAGAGGGATGAGTTCAAACTCTGGAGTGGTCTGAGCTGAACATCTCAGGGTCTACCACAAATCCTTGCATTTTTACAGTGAAAGCAGGAATTTTTGCGAAATTTCCATCACCATCTGTGGGAAATTCAGGATTCTTGGACAACTAACTAATATGATTAGGTAGAAGCTGTTTGTTGTTTACATTATGTACTTATTTAAACATTTAAACTTTACTGTACATGCTGATCACACATTTCTTATTGGTGTTTTTGTTTTGTTTCCGTGTTTTGCATGCACTCAGAATATGTGATTGGTTACAGTTCAGGTGGTTCACAGCTCTGTTATCTCCTTCTTGAGGTCTTGGAATTTGGTTTCTCAGCTGCTTCTTTCTTATTTTAGCACAGTTTATGTCTTAGTGACCTTGGTGAATTCTAGAAAATTCTGATGAGAACATGTCCAAGATTAAAAAAAACGTTTTCCTATTTACCATCTGAGTAGGAGTTGCCTTGGGGCAGTTTTCCTTATCTGCTGTTAATAGCCCCATCAGTGCCTTGCCACATGACTCAGAAGATAACACTGTCCAAGAGCCGGTGATTAAGGACACACCTTGAGACTCGTAATGACCCATTGTGAGACGCTTTGCCCAGGGGGGAGGAACTAGGCATTCCAACCTGGATAAAACTGGGGATTTCTAGACAGAGGAGTCAGCCTTTTCACAGGTTCCCCGAGAGGACACAGCGACTACATCTGCCATCCCAAGAGGACTGCAGCTACTCCAATTTGGACTGGTGCCAGCACGCTGGCCAGGTTGCGTTCTGACTTTGTCGATGATCTTTCCCTTTGTATTGTTGCATGTATTTTTGTCCTTCTCCCCTTTTCCCAATAAATTGTATTTCTGACTTGGAGTCTCTCACTGGTTTTGCTTTCAAATCAGAACATATTATTGGCGCCCAACGTGGGGCAAGAAAGTACTGAGAGAAGTCAGAATTACAATCTTGTATTGTAGAGGGTACCTATTCACTATGATGCTCAGCATGCTTTTTTGGGTCTCATACCTAGCTCTCTATATTTTCCCGAATGTGGGGAATTATGTGGCAATTGTAATGCTCATGTGTAGACCAGGGTATGGTATGAGAATTGCTTTATTGGTCTACTATATCTATCGCATTATGACCTCTGAGGCAATGAACATGATTTGGAATATGTACTCAATTCTGTTTGCTTGTCCTAATCTAGGCTGCTACATCTGGGGTCTCGGCAACCTCACCCAGCCCCTGGGGGGAGGGGTAAAGATTGATTTTTTCCAACCTTTCAGGCTTGACACAGCAATTTTTGAAAATGTTAAGTTCCCTCTGAATGCCAAGGACAGCATAATGTTGTTGTTAGTTCTTCTTCTCTGCACAGTCTGCAACATGCTTAGAAACAAAACACTACATAGTGTGGTGCAGCAAAACATACATAGTGTGGTGCAGCAAAACATACATAGTGTGATGCAGCGTCTTCTTGAGGAAGAGGAAACAAGAAGCAAAGCAGCAGTGTCCCTAGCCGTACAGAATACCACAACAGCAGCAATGTCAACGCAGACTGCCACAGAGAAAGAAGGAACCAAAAGGAAAACAACAGTGTCCGTGTCTACGCAGACTGTCATGGAGGAAGAAACAAAAAGCAAAGCAAAAGTGTCTATGTCTACACAGACCGGCACAGAGGAGGAAGGCACCGAAAGCGCCATCAGCATCTCCACACAAACCATCACCAAACCAGAGCAGCCTGAACCCATAGGAGTTGCCCCCGTTCAGAAGAAGAAATCGAGGAGCAAATCAGTCCGCATAGTGACTGACGAGGACACTGCAGGACCCTCGCACCCAGTGGAAGAGACAGAACCAGAGATCATCACTCGCTCTCTATCCCTGGGTGAGCTACATGACCTGCGGAGAGAATTCACCCGCCAGACAAATGAGTCCATCCTCACCTGGCTTCTCCGCATCTGGGACGCTGCAGCCAATGACACCATTCTGGATGGAAGTGAGGCCAGGCAACTGGGATCACTATCCCGGGATGTGGTCATTGACCAGGGGATTGGGAGAGCCCAAGAAACTCTCAGCCTCTGGCGGCGACTGCTTGCAAGTGTGAGGGACAGATACCTTTGTAAAGAAGACCTCCAGGTACTCCAAGGAAAATGGAATACCATGGAACAAGGTATCCGATGCCTAAGGGAATTGGCTGTGTTGGAGATAATTTTTGCAGAAGACGAAAGATTTCCTAAGAGTCCAGACTGTGTCCAGTGCACATCACAAATGTGGTTGAGATTTGCACGGCTTGGACCAGAGATGTACTCTCGTTACCTGGGAACACTGCAGTGGAGAGAAGGCGAGGACAGGGTGGGCGTCTTAGCCAATAAATTAAGAATTTACAAGGACACGGTCACCGCCCCGTTTCGTACCCATGTCTCGTCCGTGGAAACAAGGTTGGCTGAGCAAGTCCGGGACTTGATTGAAGAGAGTCATAAGAAACTAAAAAAGGAACTTAAGGAAGAAGGCTACCATATTTTACCAGAACCAACAAGAATCTCTGCCATTAGGAGCCAGCGCTCCCAAGCCAAGGAGAGAGGATACACTCCACGAGGAAACCTCTGGTTTTTTCTTCAGGAGCATGGAGAAGACATGAGGAAGTGGAATGGAAAACCCACCTCTTCCTTAGCAGCCCGAGTACGTGAACTAAAAAGAACACCTAACACAAAAAGAGTCAATGCGGCTCCAGTCTCTCAAACACAGAGTTCCAGACAATATAAGAATAATGATATAACTGATCCTCTTGAAGGAACCTCAAGAACCTATTTACCAGAAGAGAGCAACGTGTACCATGACCAAGAATAGAGGGGCCCTGCCTCTAGCCAGGTAGAGGACAGGGACAATCAGATCTATTGGACCGTGTGGATTCGATGGCCTGGCACATCTGAACCACAAAAATATACAGCTTTGGTTGACACCGGTGCCCAATGTACCCTGATGCCATCAAGATATGTAGGAGAAGAATCCATTTCTATTTCTGGGGTAACTGGAGGATCCCAGCAGCTTACTGTATTAGAGGCTGAAGTGAGTTTAACTGGGAACGGGTGGCAGAAACACCCCATCGTGACTGGCCCAGAGGCCCCATGCATCCTTGGCATAGACTATCTCAGAAATGGATATTTCAAAGACCCAAAAGGACATCGCTGAGCTTTTGGGATAGCTGCTGTAGAGACAGAAGACATCCGGAAACTGAATACCTTGCCTGGTCTCTCAGATGACCCTTCTGCCGTGGGACTGCTGAGAGTTGAAGAACAGCAGGTACCAATTGCCATGACAACAGTGCACCGTCGGCAATATCGTACCAGCAGACACTCTGTGATCCCCATCCATGAGATGATTCGTAAATTGGAGAGCCAAGGGGTGGTCAGCAAGGCCCATTCACCTTTCAACAGCCCTATATGGCCAGTGCGCAAATCCAGTGGGGAATGGAGACTGACGGTGGACTACCGCGGCCTGAATGAGGTCACACCACCACTGAGCGCTGCCGTGCCAGACATGTTGGAGCTTCAGTACGAGCTAGAGTCCAAGGCAGCAAAGTGGTATGCGACCATTGATATTGCAAATGCCTTCTTCTCCATTCCTTTGGCAGCGGAATGCAGACCTCAGTTTGCCTTCACCTGGAAGGGAGTGCAGTACACCTGGAACTGACTGCCCCAGGGGTGGAAACACAGTCCCACCATCTGCCATGGACTGATCCAGGCTACACTGGAAAAGAACGAGGCTCCCGAACATCTACAGTATATCAATGACATCATTGTGTGGGGAAGCACAGCAGGGGAAGTCTTCGAAAAAGGAGAAAGAATTATCCAGATTTTACTGAAAGCTGGTTTTGCCATTAAACGAAGCAAGGTTAAGGGACCAGCTCAAGAAATTCAGTTTCTAGGAGTCAAGTGGCAAGATGGACGTCGTCAGATCCCGACAGAAATAATTGACAAGATCACTGCTATGTCTCCACCTACCAACAAGAAGGAGACACAAGCTTTCCTAGGTGCCATAGGCTTTTGGAGGATGCACATTCCCGAGTACAGCCAGATTGTGAGCCCTCTCTACCTGGTCACCCGAAAAAAGAATGATTTCCACTGGGGCCCTGAGCAGCAACAAGCCTTCACTCAGATCAAGCAGGAGATTGCTCATGCAGTAGCCCTTGGCCCAGTCAGGATGGGACCAGATGTGAAGAACGTGGTCTACTCTGCAGCCGGGAACCATGGTTTGTCCTGGAGCCTTTGGCAGAAGGTGCCTGGGGAGACTCGGGGTCGACCACTGGGATTTTGGAGCCGGAGCTACAAAGGCTCTGAAGCAAGCTACACTCCCACAGAGAAGGAAATCTTAGCTGCGTATGAAGGAGTTCAAGCTGCCTCAGAAGTAATTGGCACTGAAACACAGCTGCTTCTGGCACCCCGACTACCAGTGCTGGGGTGGATGTTTAAAGGAAAGGTTCCTTCTACACATCATGCCACTGATGCCACATGGAGTAAATGGATTGCCCTCATCACTCAGCGCGCCCATATTGGAAATCCGAATCGCCCTGGGATTCTGGAAATTATAACAAACAGGCCTGAGGGAGAGACTTTTGGATTGTCGTCTGAAGAAGAGGAGCAAGTGGCACGTGCTGAGGAGGCCCCACCATATAATGAGCTACCAGAAACTGAAAGACAATATGCTCTTTTTACGGATGGTTCCTGCCGAATCATAGGCACTAGCTGGAAATGGAAAGCTGCAGTGTGGAGCCCCACACGACAAGTGGCACAAGCTACTGAGGGACAAGGTGGATCAAGTCAGCTTGCAGAGCTTAAAGCCGTCCAGCTGGCTTTGGATATTGCTGAGCGAGAGAAGTGGTCGAGGCTCTATCTCTACACCGACTCGTGGATGGTAGCTAATGCTCTGTGGGGATGGCTGAGTCGCTGGAAAAAGGCTAACTGGCAGCGCAGAAGGAAACCCATCTGGGCCGCCGAGATCTGGCAGGACATTGCCTCCCGAGTAGAGAAGCTGACCGTGAAGATTCGACACGTGGATGCACACATACCCAGGAGTCGGGCTACTGAGGAGCATCACAACAACGAACAGGTAGACCGAGCTGCCAAAGTGAAAATATCACAAGTAGACCTAGATTGGCAGCATAAGGGAGAACTATTCCTAGCTCGTTGGGCCCATGACGCTTCTGGTCATCAGGGGAGAGACGCAACATACCGATGGGCACGAGACCGAGGGGTGGACCTTACTATGGACAACATCTCACAGGTCATACACAACTGCGAGACCTGCGCTGCGATCAAACAGGACAAACGGATGAAGCCTCTGTGGTACGGTGGGCGATGGTTGAAACACAGGTATGGGGAAGCCTGGCAAATTGACTATATCACGCTTCCCCAAACCCGCCAAGGCAAGCACTATGTACTGACCATGGTGGAAGCAACCACAGGATGGTTGGAAACCTACCCTGTGCCTCATGCCACTGCCCGGAACACCATCTTAGGCTTAGAAAAACAGGTCTTGTGGAGACACGGCACCCCTGAGAGAATTGAGTCAGACAATGGAACACATTTCAAGAATGGCCTCATCAACACCTGGGCCAGAGAACATGGGATTGAGTGGATATATCACATCCCCTATCATGCTCCAGCTGCTGGGAAAGTTGAACGATGCAATGGACTGCTTAAGACCACCCTAAAGGCACTCGGTGGGGGAACTTTCAGGAATTGGGAACTGAACTTGGCAAAAGCTACCTGGATAGTCAACACCCGAGGGTGCATCAATCGAGCTGGTCCTGCCCAATCTGAACCCTTGCACAGAGTGGATGGAGATAAAGTCCCTGTGGTACATATGAAAGGTATTTTAGGAAAGACTGTTTGGATTAATCCCACCCCAGGCAAAGACAAACCCATCCGTGGGATTGTTTTTGCTCAAGGACCCGGTTATACTTGGTGGGTAATGCAGAAGGATGGGCAAACCCGTTGTGTACCACAGGGAAACTTAGTCTTAAGTGAGAACTATGTGTAAGGTTTCATCATGATGAAGATGGAAATAGGAAAAGGGGTGGATAATGTCCAAGATTAAAAAAAACGTTTTCCTATTTACCATCTGAGTAGGAATTGCCTTGGGGCAGTTTTCCTTATCTGCTGTTAATAGCCCCATCAGTGCCTTGCCACATGACTCAGAAGATAACACTGTCCAAGAGCCGGTGATTAAGGACACACCTTGAGACTCATAATGACCCATTGTGAGATGCTCTGCCCAGGGGGGAGGAACTAGGCATTCCAACCTGGATAAAACTGGGGATTTCTAGACAGAGGAGTCAGCCTTTTCACAGGTTCCCCGAGAGGACACAGCGACTACATCTGCCATCCCAAGAGGACTGCAGCTACTCCAATTTGGACTGGTGCCAGCACGCTGGCCAGGTTGTAGTCTGACTTTGTCGGTGATCTTTCCCTTTGTATTGTTGCATGTATTTTTGTCCTTCTCCCCTTTTCCCAATAAATTGTATTTCTGACTTGGAGTCTCTCACTGGTTTTGCTTTCAAACCAGAACAGAACAGAACAGCCCTGGGAAAATTCTGGTAAGAACAGTTATAAATTGAACAGCTGGCAAGGAAGGTTTGAAAGGATTATTGAGCTGGAGGAAGGAGGGGTGGGCTGAGAGGGACCAGGGAAATCAATGAGTCAGGAAGGATTTCAGAGCCGGCAGATGAGTCTGGACTGGCTCCAGCACACCACAGTGAGGTGAATTCCTCTACTGAATGTCTTTCTGGAGATTTCCAGAGCAAACCTGGACTGAAACACAGCGGGGAGAGGGGTGAACTCATTGATTTATTGGAATTACGTATCCAAGCCCACAAGACTTGGACGGAGCGAGGGTTGAAGAATTATTTCTTGATGAAATAATTCTTTTTTTTTGCAAGGTTTTGGTCATGATTTTCAGACCCAACTCAGCTTTTACTCCTGTCCTGACTTTAAGGTGCATAAATTTCCCAGTTGTTTCTGGGGGTTTAGACTTTATGTGGCTTTGCAGGAATATTTTGTGATCAACCCCTCCTCAGTCCCTTCCCAGCAGAGCTCCTGTAGCTCTTTGCAGGGTAGGGCAAAACCAACTGTTTTGCACCAACTGTTTCCAGCTCGTGGCTCTGTCCAAACGTCAAGAAACAGAAAGATTTTTCTCCTGACACCTAGAGAAAGACTTAAAAATCGAAGTGTTCTCATTGCAGCAAGAAACAGCTTCTGGATCCCTGAAATGCTGTCACTTCATCTTCCCAAACCCAAGAAAGAACAGGAAAAAATTTGCTTCCTAATTAAAATCCAGTCACAATTTTTGTAGCTTCTTTCTGTAAGAAAGATCCAGTTAAAATTGTCCCCTTCAGTTATTTGTTCCTGTCGCCACCCTTCCACTGATGACAACTTCTTTTGCTCAAATAGCCTTGATGCCTTGGGAAGCTTTTGCAATGGAGCTGGAGGGTTAATTCCCCCTAAATTTAAATCTGTTCTGATATAAAATGTAATCTCCTGCCATCAGCAGCTCCCAGAAATGCTGCTTTGCTAAACTGCCCCGTTTCCAAGCTGTGCTTTGATTTACAGTTTATCCATTCACCGCTCCTTTTGCATTGCTAGTAAAGGCTTTTATTAAGGATGACAGGAATGTTTTATCCACCATCATAAACAGGGTTTTATTAAAAAGAAAAAAAAAAAAAACAGAAAGAGTTGGAATGATAAAAATGCAGGTTCCCAGTCCTCTTTTCATAACTTATTGAGGGAGACTTTCCAGCTGAATCAGCTGCTGAGCTGTCGTGTTTTTCTCCGGGAGGATGCAAATTTAAGGGATTCGGGGTTGTAACTGTGATACTTCCAGGCTCTGGGGTACCCACAACTACTGCCTGAGGGCTCAGGATTTTGGGATAGAAATAAGGACTTTATGGCATTCATCCTGCTGGGAATGCAGGAGTCCTGCCTGGCACCCCAGCCTTCTTTGGGATGCGCCACATTTATCCTTTCCAGTTGCTCTCTCTCTCAAAAAATTTGATATTTCATATTTTTAATCTCTCCTGTGAACTTGTTCTTACAAGACTGACATTAATTAAGTGAGATCTTGCAGCAAAGAGGTCCTGGGATTTTCCAGAAGCCCTTCAAGAAGCCAAAGGACAGAGAATTATGACCTCTTTCAGGACCAATCCCTACCAGGGACACTCCCATATCCTGCTGAGCTTTTCCCAGTATTCCCTGCATCAATCAGAGAATTCCAGGATGGTTTAAGTGGGAAGGGACCTTAAAACTCATCCAGTCCCACCCCTGCCATGGACAGAGACACCTTCCACTGTCCCAGGGTGCTCCAAGTCCCATCCAACCTGGCCTTGGACACTGCCAGGGATGGAGTCTCCATGTTCCTCTGCTCCACCACCTTCATAGCAAAGAATTTCTTCCTAAAATCTAAATCTGCCTTTCGTCAGTTTTAGGCCATGGAGTTGTGGTGCAGACATTTTCCAGGACTCTTTCGGATGTGTCACAGGGAATATTTGGATGTGCCTCAAATGGCTGTGCTCAGACTGGCTCTTCACTGGATGAGATTGCTGCTGTTCTTTAAATTTTACATTTTAATGCTTTTAAATGTAATGCTTTTAAAATTCCCTGCTGCCCCTCAGTGTCCTTGGCTGGCTCATTGAAATCTGCTGCAAATCCAAAAAATGCTCAGGAGACTGAAGGATCTGAGGGAGCTCCTCACCATGGAGCCTTGGAATCAGCAGGGTGGAGAAAGAACTTGAAGACCAGGGAGCCCAGCTGTCCCAGTATTCACCACTGGCCCCTGTCCCCAGGTGCCACACCCACAGGTTTCTGGGACACTTGCAGGGACAGGGACTCCAGCACTGCCCTGGGCAGCTGTGCCAGTGCTTGACCACCCTTTCCAGGAGGAATTTTCCCAGATTCCACCCTGAGCCTCCCCTGGCCCAGCCTGAGGCCGCCCCCTCTCCTCCTGTCCCTGTTCCCTGGGAGCAGAGCCCAACTCCCCGGCTGTCCCCTCCTGTCAGGAGCTGTGCAGAGCCACAAGGTCCCCCCTGAGCCTCCTTTTCTCCAGGCTGAGCCCCTTCCCAGCTCCCTCAGCCTCTCCTGGGGCTCCAGCCCCTTCCCAGCTCCGTTCCCTGCCCTGGACACGCTCCAGCCCCTCCAGGTCTCTCCTGTCAGGAGGGTCCCAGAGCTGCCCCAGCACCCAGCAGTGCCAGCTCAGGGGTGGTTCACTCCTGGTGGCATTCACACAACATCTCAACATGCCAGGAGCCTCCTGAAATCCATCCTCTGCAATGCCACCACCAACCCACCCTCAGGAGAGAGCAATTCCCAAAACAACTCTTCCCATTGGAAGAAGGGAGGGACCAAGGAGGAGTTTGTGACTGCAGATGCTTGGACTGGATCCCACCAGAGGCTTCAGCACATGTAACCCATCTGTCAAAGCATCGCTTTGGGCATCTTCCCATTGTGCTGTCCTTTGCACACAGATCCAGCCCAGAAAACCCCTGGATCCACTGAGGACATCAGTGTAGGGTGGTTCCTCTCCTCCCCAGGCCATTCCCAGGCTTCTGCAGACCCTGCAAGTCTCCAGGGAAGAGAAACAAAACAATGCTTGGGAGATGAATTCATCAGCACGATAGGACGGTATGTTTATTGACATCAATGGAATAAATAAACAAGACAATAAATTTGGAATTGCTGCTGGAATTACTCGCTAGTGCTGGATATTGAATTTTACCTGTTTTTATTGTTTGTAGAATGGGCTGCTGGTTTATGCATCATCATCTTTTTGATATACTGATTCTGGATGATTTGATTGTAGATCCTGGGAAAGAAAGAGGGGAAAAAATATCCCTGCCAAGCCTGAAATGTGCAGAAGAACCAAACCAAGGTCCCAGAGATAAAAATGGAATTATTCCATCCCCATGTACAAAGTGACCTGGTTCATCCTGGGTAACGATGTAAGAGGAAATGTTCCAAGAGCTTCCAAGGCACAATTTTCATCCCAAATTTCTGAGCACACAAAGTTAAGAACTGGAAAATAAAATTGTTCTAAATCCTGTGGGCTTTTGCTCTCTGACAGGCCCCTCCTGTGATGGGAGGAGTGGTCCAGGACAGTCCAGTCTGGAGATTCCTCCCAATAGATTTGATTTTGCAGAAGCAAGACTTGCTCAATTCCTGCCCAGACATCTTGGTTTTTCCTGGGAATTTTGAAAGATTCTTTAGTTTTACCCCATTTTGATTTTTCCCTGCCTTAAAATCCCTGGGATTTTGCAGCTGTTTTGCCTGAGCTCTTAGGGAATTAACTTGCTTTGGTTTAGTGTCCATATTCCCTTGTATCCAAGGAGTTTGTGGGAAGAATTGTGACTGTTTGGTGCTGGGTACCTCTTATTCCTCCTAAATTTTTGACTGAAAGTACCAACCAGAGGCACAGGTGGGACCCAGGCAGCCAAACCCGATTCCCTTAAAATCCATATAAAAGTGTTTAAAAACATTGTGAAAGGGCTTAAAATTCATGTCAAAACAGCATGGGAAGGCTGTCCCTTTTTGCCAGGAACACCCTCTGCTCCATGGCTGGGACTGGCTGGGACTTCCTTGGGCCTCCCACCAAAGCTAACCCTGCTCAGGGACCTCCCAGGATTCAACCCCCAGGACATGGCAGGGAGGGACAGCAGGCCCTGGAGTCCAGGAATGGGGAATCTTGAGATGGGCACTTCTGAACTGCCCCAAACCTCCAATATTCTCATCTAAAAGGAGGACAAGGAGACATTTGGTCCCAAATCAATCTGTGCCAGGGAGGCTGTGACCCCTAGTTGGGCTTCTTGTCCCAAGGATAAGGAATTAATTCTGGGATTGTCCCTTCCCAGCAAGAACAGGACACTCCCCTGCTTTCAGTGTGGCCCAAAAAGAAATTTAAAAAGTCTGTTGTTCAATGTTCAGCCAGCTGGACCCTGAGGTTTGCCTTAAATCATTTCCTGGTTCTTCCTGCTTTTCCTAAATGCTGTTTTTCCCTCAAATCAGCTTCTCTTTTTTCCTGATTTTCCCAAATGCCAGATTCCCAGGACAAGAGCTGATCCCACAAGGCTGTGATAGCCCTGGATTCTCCTTGGAGAGCTGCTGTGCCTCTGTTCCACCCCTTGTGGGGAAATGTATCCAGGAATCTAATATTATTTGGAAAGCTGATCCCCAGAATGTATTTCTTACGCACCAGTGCAGTGACATCGGCATTCCTGAGCACAGGAACTCCCTGCCAAGTGCTGTCCCACTGCTGCAGCAATTTGAAACTCTTCAGCTTTATGGTTTCCTTTTTATTTATTTCTCCCTGAATCTTCCTCCCTCTTCCATGGCATCTGCAAAGAAGCTGAAAAGCTCCAGTTCCCAGAGGAGCCTCCAGAGCTGGAGCAGCTTCTCCCCTGTCACAAGTGTCATCAGGAACTGGATGGGAGCTGGATCCCCCCCAGCCAGGGGTGGGATCTGATTTCCCAAGATTTCACCATGGTTTGTGTTGAAGCCCCTCAATTAAAATCCTGCCTCACCCAGTGGATCTGAGCATTCTCTATTTCCAATGTGACCTCAGTTTGTGTTTGAATCAAAGCAGCATTAAAAGGAGCCTTTTTTGGTGTTTTTGGTCTTCTGGCTTGAAGGAGAATTTAGGGAGTTTCCATTTCAAGGCTTTGGAAGAGTGAAAGTCCCAGCAAGCCTGGATATTATTGACAAAAGCTGAGAAATAACATCCTCCAAAGGCCACAAATCTCCTTGTGAGGAGAGAGAATGATCACAATTGTTAATCCTACCTGGGTATGGTTCTGCTGATCGTGGCTGTAAGAACTTGTTTAGAAGAGAATTTAATTAATGAAGAGAAATTAATTAATTCAGGTGTCCAGGACTATTTAGCAGTGACTATTTCTGGTGCCCAGGTAAGTGTCCCTGTCACCATGGGCTCCGTGTCCCTGCACACTTTGGGGTTATTAACCCTCTTTGGGTAATTGGCTGCTGCTGTGTGGTTGAATCCAAGCAGCTGGCACTTCATCTTTTTAAGAAAGGAGATGTTAATGAGCTTAATTGTCTCCCTGCACCCACAGAGTGATTATCCTGTTCCGAGATAAGGGAGGGGAGGACTCAGCACTTCTGAGAGTTCCTCAACCTCATCAAAAGCTTGAGCTGGGCTTTTTAATGAGCTTCTGAGGTTTGCACTGATTCCCTCCCGTGCCGGGTTTGCAGGGGCTGACAGCAGGACAGCCAGACATTCGCTGTGTGTCAGGTTGTTCAATAACAATCACAGTGCTCACCCACTTAAAACCAAATCCCTCCAAATGAAAATGTCCTGCCTGACACGCTGGATACAGCCCCGTGTGCACGGAAAGAAAACACATTCCCAGTCTGAAAAATCTGCTTTGTATTAGCCTGATGTTTAAGTCATTTGTCTTAGGCTGTAAAAAGACACAGTTGGAAGAAGCATAATGTGATGGGGGAAATATTGAAGCCTGTAAAGATCAATTTTAGGAGCAGTTATTCTCTTTTCAACATCAAAATTCAGTGCCGCTGGTCTTTGTACGAGCCAACAAGAAAGCTCCTCGTCCCCCCTGCAGTAAAACTCCAAAAGCTGTTTCCTCCAGCTGCTCTCCCACACCCCCGGTGCTGATCTAGCAGATGTTTGGGCAGGAAAAGGTGGTAATGAACAGGAATTGGTGCTAATATTAAAATTAGCTGTTTTCATTTCAGACTCCTACAAGCCCCAGGAACAAAATCAATCCCTGTTTGCCAGCTGAAGGGCAAATTTCCAAAGAGAAAGAAGTGCTCATTTCCAGATCCTGACGATTTTTCTGGGAAAGCAGAGAAGGAAAGAAATGTGATCCCAGTGCTTGTTACAGATTGCTTAAGACAGTACCCATTGGGATGGCTCTGGAATGGTTTTCCATGATGGATGTAAAGGATGTGGTTTTCAAGAGGTTGGGTTCAGACACGATAATTTTATGGTCTCACATTTGCCATACAAAGATGGAGAAGGGTCTGGAGGGTCCAGCAGCTGAGGGCACCTGGAATGTTCAGCTGGAGCAGAGGAGACTGAGGGCAGAGCTCCCCAGGGGCTGCAGCTCCTCCCGAGGGCAGCTCCCAGCTCTGCTCTGGGACAGGGACAGCACCCAGGGAATGGCTGGAGCTGGGCCAGGACAGCTCAGGCTGGAGATCAGGAAAGGCTCTTCCCCCAGAGGTGCTGGCACTGCCCAGGCTGCCCAGGGAATGGGCACGGCCCCGAGGCTGCCAGAGCTCCAGGAGCCTTTGGACAGCACTGCCAGGGATGGACAGGGTGGGGTTGTTGGGGGTCTGGGCAGGGCTGGGAGGGACTGGATGATCCTGTGGGTGCCTTCCAGCTCAAGAGATTCCATGATTCTGTGATTTATTTAAATTCTTTCCCACTGCAGTTCCCAATAGGAAATGACTCCTGGATGAGTTCTGATGAGCAGCCTATTCTGGGGAGCATTGGAGAGCTCTTCCTCACAGAGCTGGGATCCTGCCCAGGGACCATCCCTGAGGGCTCCACAGGGCAGAGTTCAGTGTTGGGAATGCAGCTGGTGCCACCCTGGCAAGCCACCCAGATTGGGGAGCAGGGACCACTCTGGGTCCCCCTCTGCACCCCCCTCCCTGCTCAGAGACTGTAAAGCACAGCGAGGAGTCACCAGGGAGAAAGGGACATCAGTGGGAACCAGGAGGCAGAAATGCATTTACTCCTGAACCTGGGCTGTTCTT
>QUSF01000674.1:0-23999 GCA_003676055.1 Chloebia gouldiae | reverse complement strand
CCTGCCCTTGAAGGCAAAGCTCTTAAGAAGGGGCTGAAAGCCAAGTGCAGCAAGATCTTACAGTGACATTTCATTGCCAGCCTTCATAACATCACCTGTGGTTGCTGTAGCTCCTGCATTGGGAATGAAATCAGGGCAAGGCCTTTGGTGGCAGCTGCCCTGGCTCAAGGGAGACACGTAAAAACAGGGCAGACAAAGAGAGGCAGGAGAGAAAAGAGGACACAAACACAATCAGTGGAGAAGGTGGCACTCTGCAAACAGAACTGCAACTGACTGAAGAGGAATTGGATGGAAAGAAATAATTTTGTAACTTGTATTTCCAATCAAAATACAATTTCCTCCCTTTCTCACAAACCTCCTCCTGGTGTCATTCAGCAGGGCTGTCAGAACGTTCTTCCTTCTGAGTGGATGTTCCAGGCTGCAGCCACAAAGAAACACGGAATGGGGATTTTTCTGCTCCTGGCAAGTTTGACATCCTCAGCTGAGGAGAGGAGGAAGGAAAGGACAGCTGGGCTTCACCCTTCCACAGGAATGAGGGGGCAGGGGGACTCTCTCATCATGTCTGCAGCTGCTCCCACGGGGATGTGATGGCTGATCCTCGAGCTCCAAGGGTCACATTCAGGGCAGCCCTCAGGGAATGCTCACCTGGTATTGAGGGGTAGCGTGGGAGCACCTGGATCTTGGAGCACCCAGCTGCCCCCCATGTTTGGAGGTGCCTGAGGAGGGCTGGGACAATGCCAGGGACACCCTGCAGTGACATCTCCCCTGTCCTGCTCTGTGTGGGCTCAGTCCCAACCTGGCCCTGATCCTGGTCTCAATCTCACTCCATGTTTAGACACACTCAGAGTTCCGTATTTAATCTTATGCCAGTGCCAGACTTGTCTAGCCCCAGACCCAATCCCAGCCTCAGGCCTAAAGCCAATCCCACATTTTGCCTTAACCCCAATCCCAGCTCTAATCCAAATCTCAGCCCCAACTCCAACCCCAGCCCCAATTCCAGCCCCTTCCTAAATCCTCAGTCCCAAACCAAATCCCAGGTTCAGCCCACCTGGGGGTTTGGGGGTGTCTCTATCCCTCTGACCCGATGATGTTTGGGTGGGGTCACACCAGGGCTAAGAGGGACAGAGACTCCCCCAGCCTTCCCAGGGATGAGAAGGTCGGAAAGCCCCCCAGCCCCAAGCACCCTCAGTGGTGAGAGGGACACAGAGTCCCTGGTCCCCAGCCCTGCCAGAGGGATGGAGACCTCCTGAGCATCCCCAGGGTGAGGAGACAGAGACCCCTGAGCATCCTCTGGGCTGAGAAGGACAACGACTCCCTCAAGCACTCCCTGGCACAGGGGTGAGAGGGAGGGAGACCCCCCCAGGCATTCCCTGGGGTAAGAATGATGGAGACCCCCTGAGGAATGGCCAGGGTGACAGGGACACACCTGGGGAATGGCTTGGGGAGACACGGATAGGGACAACCCCTGGGGAATGGCCTGGGGTGAAAGGGACAGAGACACCCATAGGAAATGGCCTCGGACGGCAGGAACAGGGACACCCCCGAGGGAATGGCCTCAAGTGACAGAAGAGGGACAACCCCCCCCAAGCCTCTCCCAAGCATCACCAGCGAGAGGCACAGAGACCCCTCAATCATCCCCTGAGAACTGGACAAAACAAACTTGGCAGAAATCAAATTTAACCCTCCATAAAATGCCTTGAGGAATATTTGCTGTTCCCACAAGTCACTTGTGATGGAAATGCAAACAAATCCCAAACATGAAGAAATTAACAATAGAAGCAAGAATGTGGCAATTCCAAGTTTCATCAGTTCCAGCACACCTCCAGCTCAGCTGCTGGCAGGTTCTGATGAAAGAAAAGTGGAAATTTGGCCCAATACAGATTATTAAAAGGAAGGGAATGCTCTGTGTAGCTGCAACAAAGGTGACAGAGACAAAGAAAATAATGGTTCTCACATTTGGCAAAGCCCTCAAACCTGAGATTTCAGTAGTTATTTGGGAATTTAGCTACTTGAGCTGGGCTTCTTGTAGCACTTTAACCTTGTGTTCTTTACCATGTGGTGAATGATCCTTGTCAGTCCCAATGGTATAATTTGCTCCCTTTCCTCCAGTGATTTTAACAAACTTTTCAAGGAAGGACAACAAAATATTTTCTTTACACTGGCCATGCACAACAGCCATTTTCCTCATAAGTTCTCCCAAAAGTCACTCAGAGGAAGCTCTATCCAAGTTTCCAAGAGTTCCTCCAGAAAGAGGCAGAACCTTTGAAGAGGAGGGAACCAGGCTCTTGTCAAAGGCACTTGGGTTCAGACAACAGAGCCCTGAACTCACTGTGCCAAAATAATGTCACAATCTGGTTAATAACATTGTTAGAGAGATGCCTCTGCCCCAACTAAGGTGCTAAGGAGACCAAATCCAAAGTGGATTTTATTGAACGCTAAATGTGAGGTAGAGAGAAAGATGGAAAGAAAGGGAAAAGGGGGAAGAGCAAGGGAGTGACAGGGACAGAGATCTCCCAAGGGCCAGCCAAGTGTGACATTGTCCTCTGTGTGTGTGGCCTTCCCAGGGTGGGGGTTTCACACCTGAGCCAGTTTGGGTGAGGGGGGTGGTGTTCACCCCCCACCCTGAGCAGGGATTGCCTCACTGTTTCAGGTTACAATGTCAGATGTAACCCAAAGTATGTTTTCAGTCACCATCTTCATAAACTGTGATAAACAGGTGGGGCAGTGTTCTTTATCTCTTCAATGACTCTGCCCTGATAACACCCTCCAGGGGTTATCTTCTGTTATTGGGCCATTGAGTGTCACTGCAGGACTGATAAAATTACATCATCCCATTGTGGGATGCTCCGCCCAGAAGGAGGAACCAAGTATTCCTACCTGGATATAATCTCACCCTTCCAACACCATGAGCAACTTGCCTCTTGCATTCCCAGAGGACGAGAGCTCCATAACCACCACTGGAATTTCCAAGCAAGACCAGACCCTTCTACAGGATCACGGCTTTGACAGAATCACGTTCATCACTCCAGCTGGACTGCAGCCACCATTTCATCAGACTGCTACCACCACCCTGACCATCGGGGTGTCAACTTATATCCTGAGTCTGTGAGTTTAAGCCAGTGTTTCTATATCATTGCCTTGATCTTTATTTTCTTTTTCAATTGTCATTCTGGCATAGGGTCTCTCTCTGGTTTGCCTTCAAACCAGTACAAAACTCACTGTGCTCATCCCTTGTTTTCCTCCCAAAATCAGGATTTCCCATCCCCAAACCTCACGAAATGGAGGAGAAGGCTGCTAGGAAGAGGAAGATGCCCTGGGACCCCCAGGCAGGTGAGGAGGAAGTCAGTGCCCCTTTCCCCCTCTCTCCTGCTCCATCTCCCAGCCCAGCCTGGCCCCTGGCTGCAGGACAGCCCTGCTGCTGGTTTGCTCCTGCCGGGGACGCACTGGGGGGATCTCCTTGCCCTTCCCTCTGGCACGGAGGCAAATCCCATCCTCTCCTTGTCCTTCCTCCTCCAGAGCAGGAGCTGAGGATGGAGAGCAGGGAAAACATCCCCATGGCAGAAGCTCTGGAAGAGGCCATTTTGAGTGACTCCACAGCACAGGAATCCAATGGGGAGGAAAAGGCCCAGAGACCCCACATAAGGAGGGGCTACAAACCCAGCCCAGGGTGCTCTGAGTGGGGAAAGGTCCTCCCTGTGCCAGGAAGGTGGGCAGAACTTCAGCCAGAGCTCGGGGCTGGTGGTCCCTGAGCAGCTCCATGATGGGGAGAAGCCCTACAAGTGCTTGGAGTGTGGGAAGAGCTTCAGGAAGAGCAACATCCTGATCCAGCACCAGATGATCCACACCGGGGAATGGCCCTACGAGTGTGGGGAGTGTGGGAAGGGCTTCAGTTGCAGCTCAGGCCTCATCATCCACCAACGCATCCACACCGGGGAGAGGCCCCATGAGTGTCCTGAGTGTCAGAGGAGGTTTCAGTGGAGCTCTAATCTACGCAAGCACCAGCAGATCCACACCGGGGAGAAGCCCTTCCGCTGCCCTGACTGCAGGAAGGGCTTCAAGCAAAATTCCCACCTTGTCAGGCACCGGCACATCCACACCAGGCAGAGGCCCTACAAGTGTCCCCAGTGTGGAAAGAACTTCTCCAGGAGCTTTCACTTGACTCGACACCAACGGAGGCACCGGTAAGGGAAGCCCTGTGAGTGCCCCGACTGCTGGAAGAGCTTTGTGTCCTGCTCCAACTCCATCCCCCATGGGAGGACCCATGTTGGTCAGAGCCCTGGTGACACACATTCCCTGTGATCCCTACTGAGAAGACACCTGGGAGGTGGTCTCCACGTTCTCCTGGATCCCCATAGACACCTGGATTAACACAGGCCAGGAACATCCATCGGCACTCGGATCAACATTGAAAATTAATTGGGAAGAGCTATTTCTTTGACTTTACAGCCCAAGAAATTCTCACCTGCTCTGTCACTTTTTCTTCTGGTGGCATCAAGCAACAATGGGTGATCTTGGAGATGTTTTCCCACCTGAATAATTTCCATGTTTATCCCATCAAAACACCTAGAATTGGGGTATAAATAAAGAAATCAAGCAAAGAGATCTAAAGCTGAAACATTTTCCTAGGATTTGAATGTAAATTTGGGGTTAAGGGGAAGATTTGGGTGCTCTGGGACCATCCAAGCCAAGGGACATGGCCATGCTCTTGTAGTTGTTCCAGCAGAACGTGTGCATCTGACCCTGTCTGTTCTCCGGGAATTCTGGTTGTCTGTCCCAGTCCTTCGCCTGGGTCTGCCCATCCATTGTGTCCCCCACAAAGTGCCCAAATCACCACTGAAGTGCCCGAGCTGATCCTGACTGGGGATGTTCCTGTCCACCAACCTCTCCTGCTCAGCTCCATGGAGGGCTGGGAGGGGTTTTGGGGACTTGTGGTGGACCCAAGAGAGGCTTTTGTGGCTCTTGGGGCCATTTGTGGTACTGAGAGGGGTTTGGGGGTCTGCTGGAGGTAACTGGGATATACTGGGAATGAGTGAGGTCATCCTGGGGGCAACTGGAACCTTAGTGGGGACTCTGAGGTGACTGGGAATGAGCATGCTGGCGGCAGCTGGAATATACTGGGAGTATCTGGCACCATACTGGAGGGGACAACACTGGGAACAGCTGGGACCATGTTGGGAGCAACTGGAGGCAACTGGGAGTGACTGTGTCTATACTGGGGGCCACTGAGGTCATACTGGCAGTGAGCAGGAATGTACTAGGGGTGACTGGGTGTAACTAGGATCATACTGGGTGGATCTGGGATAACACTGAGGGGGAATGGGATCATACTGGGAGTGACAAGGAGCATGCTGAGGGAAGTTTAGACCACGTTTGGGACAATGGTGATATACTGTGAGCAACTGGAACTGCACTGAGTGTGACTCAGAGTGGCTGTGGGCAACTGGAATTATGCTGGAAGCAACTGGGAGGAACTGGGAGTGACTGGGAGCATGCTGGGATCAAGTGGGATATACTGTGAGAGACTGGGAGTCACTGGGATCATACTGGGAGGAACTGGAACCACGGCAATGGCCTGGGCTGGGTGCTGTGGGGCCTCAGGGAGTGCAGGGAGCACTGTGACACTGCAGGGCCTGATGGAACCAAGGGGACATTGTGACACTCCGGGCCCAGCCTGGCCATGGGGAGTTTTGGGAGCCCTGGGGTGCCCAGGGCAGCAGAGCAGAGCCCCTGGCTCAGGGGCAGCAGATCTTTGGGACACCCTGGGCAGGCGGGCAGCAGGGGATGCCCAGGGAGTAGAGGAAGCCAAGGCCAAGCACCCAAAAGGGCGGCACCGGATGAGGGACGGGGCAGGAGGGAGAGGTCACTGCTGGGATGGCACTGGAGCTGCCCAGAACTGTGACACAGTTGTGTGACATCACAGGGGAGTGTATGAGGTCACAGACTGGTCTGTGACGTCACAGGGCCTGTGTGACATTACAGGGGCTGTGTGACGTCACAGGGGCTGTGTGAGGTCACTGGGGAGGTCACTCAGCTCCAGTCCCCCTCTCAGTTCCCCCCAGAGAAGTCCAACTCTGCTCATGCACAGTGGGGTCCCCTGTCCCTCTGGGTACCCCCGCCCCCGGCGCCGCAGCTTCCCCCAGAGGATGTTCCACGAGATCGACCCCAGAGCCTGACATGGGAATGGTGGCCAGGGCTGTGGGGGGTGGGACAGGGGGACAGGGACCCCCCAGCAGCGTCCCTGGGTCCCCCAGGGCCAGAGCCTGGGCCAGGGCTCCTTCACCCTGTTACTAACGAGGGCTTGAGAGCGCTGAAAAATTCCCAGCAAGGGATCAGCAAAAACCATTTAATTTAATATTAAGATTATTTTTAATATTAAGTGCCAGCACTACAGTGTTCCTTGGCAAGAGTCACTCTCCTCCTGACTGGACACTTCAGGCACAGAAAAGGAAACAAAGCCACAACAAAACCAAACAAAATGCAGGTAATTAAACCAGACATGAACCGAGACCTGTCCCTGTGTGTGTGTGACACCAGGACAGTGAAGGCAAGGATAAAATAATAAAGAGATAATAACAGAGCTCAAACTTAACAGGTCTTAACTTATACCTTAACCATAACTTCTACCTTTAACTTCACAATTTAGAAAAAGAACAACACTTAACAGTATTTAACCTGATTAATAACCTATGACTTTACAATTTAATATAGGACTAACATTTAACAGTATTTAGCTCAGCTTATAATTTATATTAAACATAAGAAATTACCAAAAAAACAACTCTTAGCAGCATATAACTTAGCTTAGACCATGTGATTTAACCTAACTTACAGGACTGGATCAGCTATCCAAGGCACTCAGACCCCTCAGGGAGCAGGGGTAGGCTTAGATTGGATGTCAGGAAAAGGTTTTTGCCCAGAGGCTGCTGGGGCACTGCCCAGGCTCCCCAGGGCAGGGTCACATCTCCAGGGCTCCCTGAGCTCCAGCAGCGTTTGGACAGCGCTGCCAGGCTCAGGCTGGCAGTGTTGGGGTGTCCTGTGCAGGGCCAGCAGTTGGACTCGAGGATCCTGATGGGTCCCTCCAAGCTCAGCCAATTCTGTGGTTCTGAGATCCCATAAGCCTGGAATGGGAGTGCCAGTGGTTGCCATGGCAATGGGCTCAGGCTCCAGGCCTGAGCTGGTGTTCATGGCAACCACCCCTGGATGGGGTCTCCATGGAGCTGCCCAGGGACTGACCACAGCAACAGGGGCTGGGGATGGTTGCCATGGAAATTGACCATAGCAACAGGGGCTGGGGATGGTTGCCATGGAAACTGACCATAGCAATGAGTCCTGGTGGTGGTTGCCTGCTAAGGGTCAGATTTGTCACGGGCCCTCAGAGTCATTCCATGAGGACTTTCCAAGAGTCTCCAGGCTGTTCACGAGCTGGAATGTCACACACAGAGACAGGGGCTCCATGGAGACCTCTCAGGAATTTCTGGGGATGGCAAAGAGCCGTGTGGTCAGAGGCAGTCACAGCCATTCCATGGTGACATCCCAGGGCACCTTGGGCTGCAAAGGCACCGATCTGTCACAGGCACTCACTGGGGTTCCTGTCATGGGCAGAGTGGGAGCTTCAGGCAAAAGCTTTATTTCATTATTGAGAAGCTCCTGCTGAGTCATGAGATGGAGAAATGACACCCAGCAGCCACCATGGATCCTCAAACCCCTGCAGGACCCCTAGACTTCAAAAATTCCTTCTAAGAGAGGAGCTTGGAAATGGCTGGATCCCATCCCGACCCTGCAGATTGGACAGGTGGAATTGAACCTTAATGCAATTTCTCCCAAAGGATTAATGATGGAATACGAGATAAATCTGTATAAATACAGCTATGATTGATTCTGATCATGATTAGATAAAATGGTTTTTTTACAGCACAGAATAAATTTTAAAGAAGAGTTATTTTCTCCACAGTATAGGAGCTATAACCATTATTAGAATATAGTGCTTGAGGAAGCAATTTTGAAGTCAGCAGGGCCTTGCTGGAGTGGTTTGAGCCCATTGCAGGCAGAGCCTCCTGCTCCAGCAGGAACTGCCTTTCCTGTGCCAGGAGCAGGGACGGTCCCGCAGCAGGAACAGCCCCAGGCCAGCCCCAGCACAGGGAAGGCCTCGGGTACAAGGGCAGAGTGCCGTGCTGGGAGCTGTGCCAGGGACAGCCCGAGGCACCAAAGGCACCTTGGCAGCAGCAGCTGCTGGCAGGGCATGGCCAGAAGCCTCCCTTGGAAGCTGGCTTGTGGCCAGCACTGCAGAGCTGCTGCCTCAGGGCCCATTTCTGGCTGGGCTCTGAAAAGCCACTTCTGCTCCAGGAGCCTGCCGGGGAACCCATTGGCCCCAGCACCTTGGGGACAGGATATTAATGACAAAACTCTTCATGCCAACAGAGATGAGGCAGGGGCAGAGGAAAGGGGAGAGCCAGGCCCAGGAGACAAGGCTGCCATGGTGACAGCTGTGAGGTCACTGCCCCTGCAGCGGCCTGGCTGCTCTCAGCAGACATTCTGGCCATAAGAGTTGTGAGGGCACCCAGCACATCAGAGAACCCACACAACAGGAATTCCATCCTTGGGGAGGGGAGGGGATCTCACTGGGCCAGGTTGCACACACTCCCAGATTTTGGAGTATTCCTGGGATGGGGAACCCACTTCTCTGGAAAAACAGTTGCCATTTTGTGCCACTCTCATAATTATAAAATATTTCATCCTTCTAACAAATGTAAATCCACCCTCATTCAGTTTAAAGATACTGACCCTTGTACTGTCACTGCAAGATTTGTGGGAAAATAACTGACTATTTTCCCATTTTCACAGAACTCAGGGAGGACCCAAAAGTCTCCCCAAAGATGCGGTTTGGAGGCCTCATCACATATCCAGCAGGTAGAGGCTGCAGGATCTGGGCTCCGTGGTGTGTAGACTGAGGACACAACAGGAGTAGCCTGGGAGGGATTGAAGGGTGGTTTCACAGAGGCTGGAGATTTTCTTCATTGTATAAAACAGCGAGAGAAAGAAATAATGGCACCAAGGACAGGTGGGGAGGCCCAGACTAGACACCAGGAGAAAGGAATTTCCCTCTCAGGGCAGGTGTGTGGTGCAACACATCCCCAGAAGCAGCCTGGAGCAGCCCAAGGCTTTGTGTGGCAAGGCAGGGGCAGGCAGGAGGCAGAGCTGTCAGCAAAGGAAGGGGCCAGCGCGGTGGGGCAGCCGGGGGATGACGACAGCCTGCAGGGACAGAGGCGCAGGGCAGGGACACCGTAGGACAGCCTGGGCTGCAGAGGGCACAGGGATGTGCAGCAGCTGCAAGGCCCTGACAGAGCCAACCAGTGCAGCACTTTGGCCATGGCTGCTGACCCTGGGCCTGAGGCCACGAGGGGACAAGTGACCCTTGCAGCCCTGGGGCCTCATTGCCTCCTTGTCCCTACTCAGCAGCCTGGCAGGGGCCGCCCCATGGTCCTGCCCTTGGCACTGCACATCCCCACATCCCAGTGCCCATCCCGGGAAGAGACCCTAGCAATGAGGGAGGGACAGGATCTGCCTTGCCAGGGCCTGGGGCTCAGGCCTAGGCCCTTTGCATTCCTGAAACACATCCAGGTTTGCTGAGCACCAGAGACACCTTTCCTTTGCTTGTCCCCAGCTGTCATCAGTGCCTCCAGTGTTCTGCTCTGACTAGAACCTGGGGACACTTTCTCAGACAGGTCCTCCACAGGGATCTCTTTAAAGTTCAAGAAACTTCAGTGTTTCAATGTAACTGAGTTCTTGAGGGTTTTTGTGACATCACTGAGGGGTTTGTGACATCACAGAGCTGGCTGTGATGTCCCAGAGTAGGTTTGAGGCCATAGAGAGGACTCTGCAATCATAGAGGGTGGTTCTCTGGCATCAGAGAGGGTGTTGTGACATCACCATGTGGCTGTATAACATCACAGAGCAGGCTGTGACATCACAGAACAGACTGTGACTTCACAGGGTGACATTGTGACATCACTGTCTTCTGTGACATCACAGCACTGATGAATGGCATCACAGGGTAACATCACAGAGTTGGCTCTGTGACATCACAGGGGCTATTTGACATCACAGATATCGCTGTGTGACATCACAAGGGCTTTGTGACATCACGGATGTCTGTGTGACATCACAGGGAGGGGCTGTGTGATATCACTGAAGCAGTGTGACATTACAGGGGCTGTGTGACATCATAGGGAAATATGACATCACAGAGATGGCAATGTGACATAATAGAGGGTATGTGACATCACAGCTGGCTGTGTGATATCACAGGAGGCAGTGTGACATCACATGGGCTATGTGACATCACAGGGGTTGTGTGACATCATACAGAGTCTGTGTGACATCACGAGGCCGGTGTGAGATCCCTAGGAAGGTCACTCTGCCCCAGCCCGCCTCTCAGTTCCCCCCAGAGAAGTCCAACGCTGCTCATGCACAGCGGGGTTCCCTGTCCCCCTGGGTCCCCCTGCCCCGGGCGCCGCAGCCTCCCCCAGAGGATGTTCCACGAGATCGACCCCAAAACCTGACATGGGGATGGGGGCCGGGGCCATGTGGGGTGGGACACGGGGACAAGGACCCTCCAGCAGCCTCCGCGTGTCCCCCAGGGCAAGAGCCTGGGCCAGGGCTCCTTCACCCTGTTACCAACGAGGGCTTGAGAGCACTGAAAAATTCCCGGCAAGGGATCAGCAAAAACCATTTAATTTAATATTAAAATTATTTTTAATAAAAAGTGACAGCACTACAATGTTCCTTGGCAGGAGTCTCTCTGCTTCTGACTGGACACTTCAGGCACAAAAAAGGAAACAAAGGCACAACAAAACCAAACAAAATGCAGGTAATTAAACCAGAAAGGAACCAAGACCTGTCCCTGTGTGTGTGTGACACCAGGACATTGAAGGCAAGGATAAAAGGAATAAAGATATAAAAGCTGAAGAGAGCTCAAATTTAATAGGACTTAACTTCTACCTTAACCTTAACTTCTACCTTCAAATTCACCATTTAGCAAAAGAACAGAGCTTAACAGTATTGAACCTAACTTATAACCTATGACTTTGCAATTTAACAGAGGAAAAATATTTCCAGTATTTAACTCAGTCATAATTTATATTAAACCTAACAACTTAGCAAAAGAACAACTCTTAGCACCATTTAACTTCACTTAGACATTGTGATTTAACCTTACTTACAGGCCTGACTGGCTCAGCTATCCAAGGCACTCAGACCCCTCAGAGAGCAGCATTTCTGCCACATTTCCCCAGCACAGGCACTCCTGTGTGCACACAGACACAGAGAGTCAGTGCAAGGCACCTGTGAGAAATTCCCCTGAGGGCAGGGAAATGCTCCCTGTGGATGCTTTGGCATCTCCCCAGCAGGGGAAGGGTTGAGCCTGGAGGAGTGGGGGGATCAGCCCAGGCTCCCTCGTTGTTCAGGATCCCCGAGTGCAGCAAACAGGAGAGTTCCCGGCTCAGAGAGGCCCCACTCAGAGGGAGTCGCTGGCCCAGGAGAGCTCCAAGGGCTCCTTTTAGAGCGCTGTTTGTAGGGCCCCAAAAGAGGGGCTTCAGTCCCAGCCATGTTTCATCCTGGCCGCACTTGGCATCAGCGGCTTTCTTTGGCAGGCTGAGAACAGGGATGTTGTGCCACTGAGGGAACACAAACAGTTCCCAGGGCTGCTCCTAAAGCAGCCAGGAGCCGGCTGGGCAGCAGCAGTGCCTGGAGCAGACGGTGTTTGTGATGAGCTCCAGAGGAGCTGAGCCCAGGGGCTGCTGGCCAAGGCCGAGGCCCAGCGAGCATTTCTCAGCTGGCCGGGTGGCCTGAGAAGGGGAAGGGGGAATAATTCCTCCCCGCAGTGTACTCACAGTTGCTCCCAGTATTTCCATGTCCCTGCTCCAAGTGCTGATCCCAGCCATGATCTGTGGGGATGGGAATGTGCCAGGGCAGGGTCACACCTCAGCCAGGTGTGCAGGGCAGGACCTTGCCCTGACCCCAAGCACTGTCCCAGCTCCAGGATCTGCTTCCCACCTGCCTCTTCCTCCTGCGGCCTGGAGCCCAGCTTGGTGCTGGACAAAGGGGCTGGGCCGGGGTCATTCCCCGGCGGGGGCTGCGCACCCCCTCTGCCCCCTCCCGAAATTCCCTCTGGGGAGCAGCTGCTGGGGCAGGAGCTCTGTGGGGACCGACAAGGGGGTGACACTGGGATGGGGGGGAGACACACATGCTCTGCAGGGGAGACACACACAGCCCCTGGGGACCCCTCCCTCACCTTCTCCTGCAGAGCCAGGAGGATGAACCCCAACATGGAGCCACCAACACCAGGCAGCATCTTGGGGGCTGAGGCCTGGTGGTTGCTTTGGGGTTCTGGGGGATCATGGCTACCCAAAAACCCCCTCCCAGCCCCACAGCCACTCCCGAACTCCTCAAACCACCCCACTGATCCCAGCCAGGACCCCCCAACTATTCCCTGCAAGATAAATGTCCCCAAGGACCACCAAAACCCCTTTCCATCTCCCCCAAGACTCACCCAAATTCTCTCAAAGCCACACAGCCCTGTCAGGGACCCACACTTCCCTCACAGACGCTGCCAAGCCTCCTCCCAGCACCACAAATGCCCACAAGATTGACAGAAGCTCTTTCTAGGCCCCACAGGAGCCCCTAAACTTCCACCTCCCATGGCACTGACCAGGAGAGGTTGGTGGACAGGAACATTTACAGCCAGGATCAGCAGCGATTTGGGCACTTTGGGAGAACATCCCAAAGGTGGAGACCTAGGCCAGGGACTGGGACAACCTGTTAGAATTCCTGGAGAACAGGTGGGCACAGGTAGACATGTTCTGCCGGCACACCTCTGAGATTGTGGGCATGTCCCCTGGCTTTGATAGCCTCAGAACACCCAAATCCTCACAAATATTCCATTGAACCAACCCCAAATTCAACCCCAAATCCTGGTAAATGGTGCAGGTTAAGATATCTTAGTTTAATTTCTTTATTTTCACCCCAGGTTTGGTTGTTTACACAGGGTGAAGAAGGAAATTATTTAGATGGAAAAGACCTCCAAAATCATGCAGCACTGCTTGATGCCACCAGAAGAAACAACTGGACAGAGCAGGTGAGATTTTTTGGGGTGTAATGTCAACAAATCACTTCCTCCCAATGAATTTCCATCTTAGATCAGAGTCCTGATGGATGTTCTTGCCCCTGTGGTCATGCAGATGCCTAAAGGGATCCAGAAAGATGTAGAGATCACCTTACAGGTGTCTTCTCAGCAGGAATCACTGGGAATATGGGTCACCAGGGCTCTGAACAACATGGGTCCTCCCATGCGGGATGGAGCTAGAGCAGGGCACGAAGCTCTTCCTGCAGCTGGGGCACTCGCAGGGCTTCCCTTACCGGTGCCTCCGCTGGTGTCTGGTCAAGTGAGAGCTCTGGGTGAAGCTCTTCCCACACTGGGGAAACTCGTAGGGCCTCTCCCCGGTGTGGATGCGTTGGTGCCTAACAAGGTGGGAGTTTTGCTTGAATCCCTTCCTGCAGTCGGGGCAGCGGAAGGGTCTCTCATCCGTGTGAATCCGCTGGTGCAGGAGGAGATCTGAGCTGGTCTGAAACCTCTTCTGACACTCAGGACACTCATAGGGCCTCTCCCCAGTGTGGATGGTTTGGTGCCTGACAAGAGTGGAGTTGTGCTTGAAGCCCTTCCCGCAGTCAGGGCAGCGGAAGGGCCTCTCATCTGTGTGAATCCGCTCATGCAGGAGGAGATTTTGAGCTGGTGTGAAACCTCCTCTGACACTCGGGACACTCGTATGGCCTCTCCCCAGTGTGGATACGTTGGTGGATGATGAGGTGGGAGCTCTGACTGAAGCCCTTCCCGCACTCCCCACACTCGTAGGGCCATTCCCCGGTGTGGATCATCTGGTGTTGTTTCAGGGTGTTGCTCTTCCTGAAGCTCTTCCCACATCCAAGCACTTGTAGGGCTTCTCCCCATCATGGAGCTGCTCAGGGACCAGCAGCTCTGATCTCTGGCTGAAGCTCTGCCCACCTTCCAGGCACAGGGTGGGTCTTTCCTCCTCAGAGCACCCTGGGCTGGGTTTGCAGCCCCTTCTCCTGCAGGATCTCCGGGGCTTTTCCTCCCTGTTGGGTCCCTGCGCCATGGAGCCTCTCCAAACAGCCTCTTCCACAAGGTTCTGCCATGGGTATTTGTTTTCCCTGCTCTCCACCCTCAGCTCCTGCTCTGGGAGAGGAAGGACAAGGAGAGGATGGGATTTGCCTCCGTGTCACAGGGAAGGGCAAGGAGATCCTCCCAGTGCATCCCCGGCAGGAGAGCACTGGCAGCGAGGCTGTCCTGCAGCCAGGGGCCAGGCTGGGCTGGGAGATGGAGCAGGAGAGAGGGGGAAAGGGGCACTGACTTCCTCCTCACCTGCCTGGGGGTCCCGGGGCATCTTCCTCTTACTCACAGCCTACTCCCCCATCTGGACAAGGATTGGGAATGGGAAATCCTGGTTTGGGGAAAAACAAGGGATGAGCATGATGAGTTTGCAGGTTCCTGTGCCCAAGTCCATCTCTAGAAGTAACTGGCCCAATGGGGTCCATAAAAACCTCCCAAACACCAAGATTCAGCTCTGAAAATGCCTCCCAGGAGTTCCCTGTCTCTGGTCTATCCCCTTTGGTGTTCGGGGTTCCACTCTGTCCCAGCTGCTGGAGGTCACGCTTGGATTAGGGGTCCCCCTTCTCCTCGGTGCCCACCCTCCCCAAGGAACTCAAAAAATTCCCCCCGTTTTCCATTTCCCCACTTAGGGATGCTAGGGCGTTTTGGGCTCCTGGGCTCCCTTCTCCCCTTCTTCTCTGCTCTGGGCTGCAGGGGCTGCAAGGAGTCCCCCCTGCCCCTCTCCAGGCTCTTGAGGGTCCCACCAATGGCAGAGCTCCCCTTCTCTGGGCTCCCTGTTTTGGGCTCCTGGGGGACACAAGGCTCTGCTCCTCCAGGCTGCCTCTGCCAGCAGCCACCACCGGGACCCCCCAGTGTCCCCCCAAGGGGCCTTTTCCACTCAGCTTTGCAGTTCTTCATTCTCCAAACATCCCCCCAAAAAACCCAACCCAGGGACCCCCCAGGATATCTGGGCTGAGCTCCCCCTCCCTGGGCATCTGTGGGTTGCGGGGTGATGGTCTCATAGGTGGGGGCTCCGAATTCAGGGAGGGCTCGACCTTGTGCTTCCTCCTGCTGTCCTTGATCCTCCTTTATCCCTCCTCTTCCTCTTGCACCTCCTCTTCCATCCCTCTTCCTCCTCCTCCTCCCTAAGCCCACCTCCTTCTCCTACTTCGATCCCTTATGGCTCTCCTCCTTCATCCCTGCCCTTCCCTCCCTCCTCCTCCTCCCCCAGGAGCAGCGACATCCTCGGTGCCCCATTCCTGCAGCCCCGGCAGCCCGGGCAGGAGCGGGGATGGAGCCGGGACAGGTCGGGATGGGCAGCGCGGGGCTCTCAGCTGCTCCCGCCCGGGCCAAAGGAGAGGCAAACTGGGAAAACTGGGGGCTGCACATCCAAACTGGGGCTGGCTGGGGACCCTGTCTGGGGCCTGGGATCAGACTGGGAGTGGCTACAACCATCCTGGGCTTAGAGTGGGTGTGATTGGACCCTCACTGGGGGTTACTGGGAGCTATGCTGGGAGCTGTGGGGACACACTTAAAGGAACTGGGAGCAACTGGGGGACAACTGGTGACAAATGAACCATCCCGAGGTAACTGGGAGTGCCTGGGAATGATTACGAGAATGGTCAAGGCAAATGGGTCGTACTGGGAGTGTCTGAAGCTATACAGGTGGGGACTGGGACTAGACTGGGAGCAACTGGGAGTGTGCTGGGGGAACTGGGAACACACTGGGGCCAAGTGGGAGTGACTGGGGCCTTGCTGGGAGAGACTGGGATCATATTGGGAGTGTCTAGGACTATGCTAGGGGCAGCTGGGAGAACTGGGAACACAATGGATCAAAGTGGGAGCAACTGGGACATTGCTGGGGGCAAATTGCATCATCATAGGGAATGACAGGGAAGGACTGGGTTTATGCTGGGAGCAACAGGGATCCTGCAGGGAGTGAGGGGAAGTCACCAGGATCATACTGGGAGCAGCTGAGCTCATATTGGGAGGGACTGGGCTCATACTGGGAGCGACAGGGATCCTGTAGGGAGGGAGGGGATTAGGGACCAGGGTCATACTGGGAGCAGCCATTTCAGGCCCCAGCACCCCGAACCCCTTTCCCGGCCATGCCGCCCCTCCAGCCCCAGCACCCCCCATTGCCGGGTGCCAGCACTGCCAGGGTTCCCCCCCTCTCGGGGTCTCCGCTGGGGCTCCTGGGGCTCTCCTCTCTCTGGGCTCCCGCCCAGGGAAGCCGCGGCTCTCCCGGGGCTCCCCAAATCCGGGGTCCCCCCGCCGCTCCCGCGCGGTCCCCACGTGGCCCCGGCAGAGCTCGGAGGGCCCGGCCGGGAGCCCAACCCCCACCGCGGGGGGACCCGCATCCCCCGGCCCCGCCGCGGCTCTGCCGCCATTCACACCGGGACCCCCAAAAACACCTCCCGGGGACCCCCCGATGTCCCCCCGAGGGCAGCTGCAGCTCGGCTTTGGAGCCCTTCCAGCTCCAAACATCCCCCCAAAAACCTCAACCCCAGGGAGCCCCGGGATATTTGGGGCGAGCTCCCCCTGCCCGGGCACCTGCGGGATGGGGGCGATGCTCCCGGGCCGAAGAAGCTGCGGGTGCCGAGAGCGCTGAAAGCGCGCGGGGCTTCTGCGCTGTTCCAGCGCCTCCCGCGTCCGGTCCTCCTCCGTCCCTCCTCCTCCTCCCGTGCCAGGACGCGATGGGAAAGGGCTGGGTCACCTCCAAACCCAGCTGGGGGAGCGGAGGTTTGGGGGGAACAACGGGAAGGGGGTGGGAGAGGGGGCACAGGGGGAGGTGGGACCCACTGAGGGTCCCCCGGGTCACCCCAGGACCCCCAGGCCCCGTCCCAGCCCCCCCTGTTCCCTGCCCATGTTTTTCCTCCCCAATATAGGGTGTTTGTGGGGTCGCAGCCCCACAAGCCCCTTTTTTGGGGGGATCATGAGGGCTTTCAGTGACATTTTTATGGGGCCCCCACTCCAAGCCCCTGTAGGGGATGTTTTGTTCCCCCAGGGTGGATTTTTGGGGTTTAAGGGCCCCCGCTCTGGTCGGGTCCCACTCTAACTCCCCTTGAAAGGGTAACACCACTCCCCGTGATTCCAGCAGCAGAGCCCAGGGGGGTTGGGGGTACCGGGAGGGTTTGGGGGTACCTGGGAGGGTTTGGGGGTCCAGGGAGGGTTTGGGGGTATCTGGGAGAGTTTGGGGGTCCCGGGAGGGTTTGAGGGTACCTGGGCGATGCCGGTGACAGAGCTGGGACCCCGTGCCGGGTATGAACCTTCTCACTGTGCACGGGCAGCGTCAGCGTGTTCAGAGAGATCCTGGGGGGGCCGGGGGTCACCCCAAACCCCAGGGGGCCCCAAATGCTCAGGGACCCCCCAAACTCCCCTCACCGCTGGATCTGCTGCAGGCAGGGGGCACCAGCACTCGGCCCCCACCCCCACCATCCCAGGGGGGCTGTGGAAGAAATCTGGGGGTGCACGCACAGGTCGGGGGGACCCCCAAAATCCTGGGAAAGGGGGAACACAGGGGAACTCCCAGGAATCCCCACTGGGGGATTAGGGGAGACCCAGGAGGAGTTTGGGCAGGCTTAATTGTGTCACTATAGTCAGGAAAGGGGACTCCAAGGGTCCCACTGTCCCCATTCCCAGCAAAAGGTGGGAAATCCTGGGCTGGCTGGGAATAGGGGTCCTGGGTGTCCTCGGTGTTGAGGAAAGGAGGGGCTGGGAAAGGCAGGAATAGAGGTCCAGGGGGTCTCTGGGTGAAGGAAAAGGGGGCTCTGGGGGCTGGGAGAGGCGGAAGGGTCTGGAAAGGGGTGCGGGGGTTGCTGGTGCCGGATAAGGGGGTGCAGGGTGGAACCCGTGCCGGGAATGGGGGTGTGGGGGGATGGCAGCGCCCGGGAATGGGGGTTCAGGGGCCCCTCAGTGCTCCGGAATGGAGCTGATGGATAGAGAATTGCCCTTCCCACTTCCAAACCAGAGCAAAAAGGTCTAAGTGGAACTTTGTGTCTCTAAGAGACCCCTGACAGTTCCAAAAGGAATGTGCAGCTCATTCACAGGGTGAGAAGGAAGGGCATCTTCTAAAGGATTTGGGGTTTGAAAGAATTTAGATTCCCACTCCTGCTTGGAGGTGGATGGACACAAAATAATTTCCTCTTGCTTCCACCATAATTTAAAATAACAATGTTGGAAACAAACACCAAAAACTTTTTAAAAGGCTGCTGAGGTCAGTAAGATGGATCCATGCCATCAGCACATTCACAAAGTAAATAACTGAGTTCTCTTTCTCAAAAGATCAGTTACCTCTTAATCCAAAGCTAGAGAAGTTTTTTCACTACACACTTGGGTTTTGTTTTTATCTTTCCCATTTTAAATAGTTTTTTATTACTTTTTTCCTTTTTTTTTTTCTTTAAATAGAAAGCATGTCCTATAAAAGGAGTGTCCTTTACTCCTGGTTCCTGTGTGGAGCAGCTCCCTTCCCTCTGGCTGAGCTGCTCAGGCAGAGCCCGGCAGCTCCTGGCCCTGCAGGGCTGAGGCTTTTCCCCATTGCTGGGCACAGGCTGATGGAGCAGCACTGCTGAACATGGGGGCACAGAGAGGGACCAGCAGCAGCTGCCTTTGGCCACCTGAGGCTCCAAGGCCCAAATTCGGAGCAGATAAGGCTGGAAGAGACTGGCAGGCTCCCTGCTGGCTCTGCTGCCCCACTTGTGCCCACCTGGGAGCCCCCAGTGCCAGCAGGGACTTGAGATGGCAGCCCTGGGCTCCTGGAGGTTGTGCAAGGAATGGAGCTGGGGACTCCCTGTCCATGGGGAGCTTCCAGATGGAAAAGGCTGCTGTGCCCAGGCAGCTCCGAGGGCAGAGAAAGGAGGGTCTGGACCACGGGATCTGTGCCAGTCCCACAGTCCTGGGCAGCAGCCACTGAGCCCTGGGGGAGCAGAGGGCACAGCAGGAGGGACAAAACCAGGCAAGGTCAGAGACTGGAGACAGCCAGAGCCGGGAGCAGGAGCAGCTGCTCCATTGCACTCTTGGAGAAAGCTCTTGGCTGGTTCAAAGTGCTGAAAGGCGTGGAGGGCAGAGAGAAGGCCACTCCAAACACTGCTCCTGTTTCACAGCCTCCCCTCTCCGTGTCCCAGAAGGAATTGGATGGACTGTGTTCTTCTCTCCAAGTCCTCTCGTTCAGCACGAGCAGCTGAGCACCAGGAGCTGAAGGAGCTGAAGCCTCAGGCCACAAGAGCTGGGCAAGAGGAGACTTTCTGAGCAAATGAAAGCTGCTAACATGGACCTGGCTGAATGCAGCAGATGGAATCATGGAATCACAGAATCCTTTGTTGGAAAAGACCTCTGAGCTCATCCAGTCCAGCTGGTCACCCAGCAGTGTCGAGCCGATCACTAAACCACGTCCCTGAAGTGCCAAGGCCTGAACAACAGGACCTGAGCCAAAGGTGGGCTCTGATGAACCTTCCAGCCAAAGGTTATCTTTGTATCTGCTCATTAATGAAATATGCATGGTCATTAGCACAGTGATAGATGCATCCACTCATTAGTGAGACATGTATTGACGTTTCTGTGTTTAGAAACCAGGCAAGGCCATGAAATCTGACATTTGGCCTTGTCTGGGGCTAAATGGTCAAAGTCACCTCCCTTGGTTCCTCCTGGGGCCCTGGCCAGGCTTTGGGAGGAGCCCAAGAGGAGGATGAAACCAGAAGTTCCCGCACCATAAGTGCTGTCCATTTGTTCGTTCAGCACTGTCAGAGCTGGGCCCTCTGACAGCGAGGCTGGAGCCTCACCTGTGGCTGGAGGCACCTGTAGGAATTCCCAGAGTCCAGGAGTGGCTCTGCAGCCCTTGACTGCGACAACTTCCCCCAGCTGCTGTGTGGATCTGGGGGATGGCAAAGCCTGAGGGTAACTGGTGCTGGATCTTTCTTAATCACTGCTGCAATCTTTGGTGGTGATGGTTGGGTGCATTGCTGAGCTGCTCCTGTTGTGATTCTTTGCTGCTTTGAGCTACAGTCAGTGACACGGATTCCTTCTGTTGGTGTCTGTGTCTTTGGTGCTGACACTGCCCACTGGTAAAACAAAACTGGCACAGTCCGGCCAGATCACAACAAAAGGTCACTTTTTAAATGTAAATGTGAGGAATCAGTCCTGTCAGAAATTCCCAGATGGGAAGCCCTTCCCTGGAGCTGGCTGGCTTTGGAGTGGGCTGAGGTCGGAGCACTGTGTGAGCAGTGGGGCGGTCAGTCAAAAGAGGCTGAACCCCTGGATTTCTTAAAATGCATCCAAAAATTGCATATGGAAAAGGAAAAAAACTTGTGGGTTTGAGAAGATGAGGGTGAATTTTGGTAACAGCACATTTGAAACAGCAGCAACAGAAGGAAGAATTGGTTTTGGAATGCTCCTACGTGGAGGGACAGAGTAAGGTTTAAATCATGAACTCAGTTCAGGTTCGTTTCACAAGTGAAATATAACATAATTATTATTATTAATAATAGCAGTTATATAAAAATATAACATAATAATATTTTCTTTATAGAATTAAAAATTGATAATGTGAAATAATGCTCACAATACTAATTTGTCAGCTTTGGCTGCTCACTGTGACACTGAATACCCTACAGAAAAGGACTGGCCAAGATCCAAATGTCAGCGGTAAACTCTACAAGACTGTATACAAAAAATAAAGGAGGAAGGAATGAAATTGGCTATTTTTATAGGGTTTGCTGCTACTGTGGTGTGGAATGTTTATTCTATTACTATGAGAAATACAATGATTAAGACTGCTGGGTTTTTCATGTACTAGACAATCCACAAGCTGCGGGATTGGTTGAACACGTGAAGGGGTTGTTAAAAAAGCACTTGGTAAAATGAGAGCTGGGAGCCTGTCCCCATGGAGAACCCATCTCCCAGATGTGCTCCATGCCCTTAACAATGGCCCCTGGGGAAATGGAAGCCCCCTGGCTGTGCACGGCTGCTCCCAATGTGCAAATACAGCCATGGGCAGTGAGACTGGGACTGCCTGGGAAATTGTTCTGGGTGTGATGGCTCTGGCAGGGCCAGCCCAGAGGCTGCAGGGCTGGACCTGCATGCACTGGAATTTGTTAGGATAAATCAGAAGCAAATGAGAGTTAACAATACAGGAACAGGAATCCAGATTCTTCCAGGACACTTTGGTTTGGTAACTGCTCACTGGAGCTTGGCCTTGCAAAGTGCTCATGCCACGGGAGGAGGAACTAGCGGAGATTATCAAGGAGAAATTAAAGTAATTCAGTTAAACAATAGTGAACAAGATTGGATTATTCAAACCCATGACAGGGTAGCACAATTATTGATATTGTCAATGTTTAAAACAATTGGGGAAAAAGGAGATCCACCTCAAATCACTGCTGTTGGTGGAGATAAAGGGTTTGGATCCAGCAGTGCTAATAATGGAGCCAGAGTGTGGGTCCAGAGGCCAAAAGGCCCTCCCGAGGCAGCTGAAGGAACAGCTCCTGGGAAGGACAGCACTGTTTGAATCCTGAAACGTGGGCAGGAACAATGGGAATGTGTCCCTGCAGCCAAGTGCTCTGTGTGAGAACAAGTAGATATTACAGGAGATTGTTTTACACATCCTGCCAGACCAAATCCCCCTGTTTGCCCCAGTGAAAACTCGTGACCTGGACTACATCTAGGATGGAGCCAGGGCCAGGCTCTTGTAGTGCCCAAGGTGTATCCCTTGAATGCCTTTTAATACCTACTTTACTCCTTTAACCCTGCCTAGCTCTGTTCTAGGCAGCCTCTCAAGGCATCACCACCAAACCAAGGGAACACGGACCAGATCTGGCTGGGCCTCCTGGGGACCACCCGGCCACTTTGGCCTGTCAAGGGCTGCTTCTCATCTGCCCTGAAGCACTGGGGCTCTGGGCTTTCCTTCCTATGGGAGAGAACTCTCCTTCTCCTCCATGGGCCATGGCCAAAACTGGGATTCCTCCTCCAAAACTCTGTACATCCAAGGATTGCTCCCAAGTGAAAGCTGCCAGGACAGACAGGTCTGGGTGCCCTTGGCCTCTTGGAGGCTGCCTCACATCTCCTTTTGAAACACTGGGGCTTGGTTCTTTCCTTCCAATGAAAGGAATTGTCCTTCCTCTCAAGGTAACTCTGGTCAAAACTGACAGTCCTCCTCCCAGATTCCCTATATTCAATGATTTCTCCATGACAAAAGCTGCCAGGAAGAACAGGTCTGGCTGGCTGAGCCTCTCAAGAGCCACCTCTTTCTCCTTCTGACTTTGAAACACTGGGGCTCTGTGATTTCCTTCCCATGGAAAAGAATTGTGCTTCTTATCTATGCAGAAATGACCAAAACTGGGGCTCCACCTCCCAGATTCACTATATCCAAGGGTTGCTTTCAGACGAAATCTACCAGGACAGAGAGGTCTGGCTGGCCTTGGCCTCTGGTGGCCACCTTTCATCTGCTCCTGAAACACCGGTGTTCCGTGCTTTCCTTCCCTTGGAGAAAAACCATCCTTCTCCTCCAGGTATTCATGTCTGAAATTGGGATTCCACCTTTAAAATTCCCTGTATCCAAGGGTTGCTCCCAGGAAAAATCTGCCAGTACCATCAAGTCTGGCTGGCCTTGGCCTCTGGGGGCTGCCCCTGCCACACTGGGGCTCAGTTCTTTCCTTCCCATGGAGATCACTGTGACACTGTGGGCACCTCATGGAACCAAGGGGATCCTTGTGGCACCACTGGAGCCCATGGAACCAAAGGGCCATGGTGACACCTTGGGGCTTCATGGGCCCAGAGACCATTATGTCTCGGTGGGGCCTGATGGAACCATGGAGACCATTCTGACCCTTCAGGGCCTGGTGTCACCAAGGGGGCATTGTGACACCTCAGGGCCTCCTGGAAGCAAGGGACCATTGGGATATTGTGGGGCCCTATGGAACCCAGGGAACATGGACCAGATCTGGCTGGCTTGGCCTGCCAGTGGCCACCTGACAGGTCTGGCTCATCTTGGGATGTCAAAGGCTACTTCTCATCAGCTCATGGAGCACTGGGCTCCGTGCTTTTCTTGCGATGGAAAAGAACTGTCCATCTTTTCAGATGCCCATTGCCAAAATTGGTACTCTCCCTAAAACATTGCCTATATGCAAGAGTATCTCCCAGAAAATAGCCTGCCAGCTCTGGCTGGCCTTGTCATCTGGCGGTCACCTCTCATCTGCCTCTGAAGCACTGGGGCTCTGTTCCTTCATTCCTATGGAAAAGAACTGGTCTTCATGCTCAGGTTCCATGGACAAAACTAGAATTGGCCACTGAGCCTGGCCGGGCTCACGGAACCATCTGCATCCCTGGGTAGATATTGACTCTGCCAGTGCTGCCATCCTCCCTGCAGTGAGAGAAAAGGACACAGGGCAGGCACACAGAGGAGCAACATGAACACACCGAGGTCAGTGAAGAGGAAGTTGAGTCCCAGATGGGAGGGATGAGGAGATGCCTTGATCTTGGGGCTAAAATCCTCTGCTAAAGCTATGGAGAAGGATGTCATTGATACATCAGACTCTCTTTTTCCCTATAATGCATTGAAAATAATGGGGAGATGACTTGTTTCAGCAAAGGCCTCCATGCTAAAGTAAGCAAATGTTGAAGGTACTGTGATCGCTTTAGAAATTTGAACACACAATAAGAGCAGAATGATGAGACCCCGTGTCCTCAGGCATAGAAGAAGACCTCTGTTCCCAGAGATGAAGATGATTTCAGGACAAGATGAAGAGAACTTTTGCTTTCAAACAGCACATCTTTAAACTAATACCCCATAAGTTGACATGGCCCATAAACACAGCTGTGGGAAAGGCTGTGAAAAAATGGGAGGGAT
>QUSF01000671.1:0-24052 GCA_003676055.1 Chloebia gouldiae | reverse complement strand
AGGGGTGGTCAGTAAGGCCCACTCACCCTTCCGCAGCCCCATCTGGCCTGTGCACATGTCTGACAGAGAATGGAGATTGACTGTGGACTATTGTGCCTTGAATGAAGTGACTCCACCGCTGAGCGCTGCTGTGCCGGACATGCTGGAACTCCAGCACAAGCTGGAGTCCAAGGCAGCAAAGTGGTACGCCACTGCTGACATTGCTAACGCGTTTTTCTCCATTCCTCTGGCAGAAGAATGCAGGCCTCAGTTGGCTTTCACCTGGAGGGGCATGCAGTACACCTGGAACCTACTGGTGGAAATACAGCCCGACTATCCGCCATGGACTGATCCAGGCTGCACTGGAAAAGGGTGAGGCTCCAGAACACCGGCGATACATGGATGATATCATTGTGTGGGGGAACATGGCAATGGAAGTGTTTGAGAGAGGTGAGAGGATCATCCAGGGCCTTTGGCAGAAGGTGCCTGGTGAGACTCGAGGTCGACCATTGGGATTCTGGAGCCGAAGTTACAGTGGGTCGGAAGCCATCTACACCCCAACAGAGAAAGGAATCTTGGCTGCCTACGAAGGCGTTCAGCCACCTTGGAGGTGATTGGCATGGAAGCACAGCTCCTCCTGGCACCCCGACTGCCGGTGCTGGGGTGGATCTTCAAAGGGAAAGTTCCCACTACCCACCATGCCACTGACGCCACATGGAGCAAATGCATTGCTCTCATCACCCAGCGCGCCCGTATTGGAAACCTGAATCGCCCCAGGATTTTGGAAATAATTACAAACTGGACAGAAGGTGAAAACTTTGGTCCCACTGACGACGAGGAGCAGGAAGAAGTGACACGGGCTGAAGAAGCTCCACCATATAACGAACTACCAGCAGAGGAACCTCTCTACGCTCTTCTCACTGACGGTTCCTGTTGCATCATAGGGATGAACCAGAAGTGGAAAGCAGCCATTTGGATTCCCACACGACAAGTTGCACAAGCTACTGAAGAAGGTGGATCGAGCCAACTCGCTGAACTCAAGGCCGTTCAGCTGGTCCTGGACATTGCTGAAAGGGAGAAGTGGCCAAAGCTCTTCCTTTATGCAGATTCATGGATGGTAGCCAAAGCTCTGTAGGGCTGGCTGGAAATGTGGAAAAAGGCCAACTGGCACCATGGAAAAAACCTATCTGGGCTGCTGATGAGTGGAAAGACATCGCCACTCGGGTAGAGAAGGCACCTGTGGAAGTCCGCAATGTAGATGACCATGTCCCCAAGAGCTGGGCTAATAAGGAACACCAGAATAACGAGCAAGTAAATCAGGCCTCAAAACTAAAGGACTCAATGATAAACTTAAATAGAGAAAAGAAGGGGGAGTTGTTCCTAGCTCGATGGGCTCATGATGCCTCAGGTCGTCAGGGCAGAGATGCCACCTACAAGTGGGCATGAGAGCGAGGGGTGGATGTAACCATGGGCAGTGTTTCTCAGGCGATCCATGTGAGATGTGTGCTGTGATCAAGGAGGCCAAGCGGGTGAAGCCCCTGTGGTGTGGTGGGCAGGGGTCCCAGTACAAGTATGGGGAGGCCTGGCAGATTGACTACATCACACTGCCCCAGACATGCCAAGGCAAGCACTACGTGCTCACCATGGTAGAAGCCACCACGGGATGGTTGAGACCTCCCCTGTGCCTCACACCACTGCCCGGAACAGCATCCTGGGCTTGGGACAGCAAGTCCTGTGGAGACGTGGCACCCCTGAGAGGGCTGAATATGGCAATGGGACACATTTCAAGAGCAGCAGTACCAACACCTGGGCTAGAGAACACGGCACCAAGTGGGTGAACTGAGACCGGTACTGGGGGTGCTCTGGGACCGAGACTGAGACCAAGGTCAGCACCTGGACCAGGATCCCTTTGGGATTGCTCCGAGACCGGTGCTGGGACCTGTACATGGATTGCTCCGGGACCTCCAAGTTCATTCTGGGGAGTTTTGGCTGCACCCCAGAGCAGGACTGGGACTGAGAAGGACTGGGAGTGACTGGGAGGGAGCCCTGGGCAGGGTGGAACTGCCTCGGTTCGCATCGTTCAGTGCAGCCATCCTGGTTCATAAAATCCCAGCTTGTATGATCCCAGTCTGTATGGTCCTGATCCATATGGTCCCAGTCTGTGCATTCCCAGTCTATCCCAGTCCATATGATCCCAGTCTATATGGTCCTGCACGGCACACACTCCAAGGGTCTGGGATTCCAGTTTCCAGCCAGGAAAAGATGTTCCTGCCTTTGAAGTCAAAGCTCTTAAGAAGGGGCCAAAAGCCAAGTGCAGCAAGATCTTAGAGTGACATTTCACTGCCAACCTTCATAACTCCACCCATGGTTGTTGTAGCTCCTGCACTGGGAATTAAATCAAGGCAGGGTCTTTGGTGGGACCTGCCCTGGGTCAAGGGAGACACAGAGAGAGAAACAGAGAAGGCAAAGAGAGGCGGGAGGGAAAGGAGGACACAAACACAATCAGCTGAGGAAGTGGCACTCTGCAAACAGAACTGCCACAGACTGAACATGAATGGGACAGAAATCAGTAACTCTGAAAGTTTTATTCACTATCAAACATATCCCATCCACCCAGTGCCACACAATCCCCATTGTACTGCTCCAAATTTGGATCCCACTTCTCCCAGTCTCCTTCTAACTCCATCTCACCCTGACGGCTGTGGAATTGAGTGAGTTCGGCATGGCATTGAGTGTTTTTGAAGTGGGGACAAGCCATTTTGAGGTGGGATTGAGCCCTGATGACTTAAAGTTCAGTTGTTTTCAGTGGGATTTGATTGGTTTTGAGGTGACGCTCTTGGCTTTTGGAGGGCAAAGAGATGGATAACACTGCCCAAAATCCCCCCAGAATCCACAAATCTCCAGAATATTGTCCCCAAACCGTCAATTCCCCCTCAAACACCTGTGAAATGGTGGGACTTTAGACAGCTTTGATCAATTTCTTTCATTTTAACCCTGCTTTGGTTGTTTTCAAGGGATGAAGATGAATCAGAGGAAAATTAAGGACAAACCAAAAGGAGAAGCAGCCAGGTGTGTTCCCAACATGGATCACAGGGAATGTGGGTCGCCAGGGCTATGCCCAGTGTGGGTCCTGCAGTGGGGGATGGAGCTGGAGCAGCGCACGAAGCTCTTCCCACACTTGGGGCACTCTCAGGGCTTCCCTTACCGGTGGCTCCGTTGGTGTCGGGTCAAATGAGAGCTCCTGGAGAAGCTCTTTCCATGAAACATAAACTTTAAGAAATTTAAAGGTTTTAGAGGAGCTAAGATTTTAGTTAGAAATAAGCCTTGCTAGAGTTAATTAAAATATTAATAATAAATTAGTAGGCCTTGATGAAGTTAGGAGTTAGTAGTTAACTAATAATAGATTGCTTGTCAGCATAATGTTTGATTAGCTGGGTTTATAATGAAAAATATGCAAGCTGACAAATGGCTTTTAGGAACATAAGAGAATTGTGGGCCTCCTCTGTTCTGAAACAAATTGAAGACAAGGAATGGGAGTTCTACCAAGAGTTCATTTGTTGTCTTTGCACTGAAACGGTAGAAAGGTCAGAACGAGGAAGACTTCATTTACTTCCTCATTTTAGGACCCCTCCCCATGAAAGGGACCACCGACCCATTTCAAGGGAGAAACTAGGCATGCTTAATAGCTTTTGGAGTGACAAACATACGAAGCAGGGAATGGGATGTACCAAAATTATGAATATGTATTTGTCTATTGGGTATTCAACACTTGTATGGATAAAAAGACTCTATAATCACCTGGAAGGCGCAGTGTGTATTTGGGAGCTATCTCACACGCTGCCCGGCGTAGAATAAACATACACTTTCTAACTTTAAACTATTAGAGAGATTTTGTCCATCAGAGTTCGATATCGGTGCTAGATAAATATCCATAATTTTTAATAAATCACCCTAAAGTCCCTTTTAATTGCCCTGACACTCCTCTTTTCAGTCTCAGCACTGCCAGCCTGGGGTATCAGCAGTGGGTAATAATCAGAGGGCTGAATCAGCCCAGGCAGTCTCTCAGTGATATCCCGTGCCCGGGCCCCAGGGAGGCAGCAGACCTCTCTGTGGGGTGGCTCTGGTCGAAAAATGGGGCCCTCTGTTCCCCTTAGAAGGGAGTCACCCACCACAATTACCCTTCTTTCCTTCTTGGTGTTAGAGGCGGTGGTCTGTCTCACAGATGAATCATAACTGGGAGGCTCACTAGGCAGAAAATCTTCATCTAAACCATCTCTCTGACTCTCCAGATCCAGGGGATCAGACCTAATCTGAAGTGGCACCGTGCTTGGGACGGGGGGCTGGGAGGAATTTTTATTATTACCTCCTCGAGTAGGGGCCCACTCCCACTCCCCTTCATTGGCCAGGTGTCCTTCTATAGCCTGAGAGTGGGAGGCACGAGAGACAGCGGGAGCCAAGGAGAGCATTGCTGCCCTGCCAGACCTCATGGAACCAAGGATCCACTGTGACACTGCAGGGCCTTGGGGACCACGGTGACATTGTGACACTGCAGGGCCCAAGGATCCAAGGGACTTTGTGACACCAAGGGGTTCCATGGAACCACTGTGACACTGTGACACTGCAGGGCCCAAGGATCCAAGGGACTTTGGGACACCAAGGGGTCCCATGGAACCAAAGGGACATTGTGATACTGGGAGGCCTCATGGAATCATGGAGACCATGGGGACACTGTGGGGCCTCATGGAACCGTGGTGACACCAGGTTGTCTGGGAGTGTTGATCTGCTGAAGGATAGGAGGGCTCTGCACAGGGCCCTGGACAAGCTGGATCCAGGGCTCAAATCCAACAAGGTGAGGTTTAACAAGTCCAAGGGCCGGGTCCTGCACTTTGGCCACAACAACCCCTGCAGTGCTCCAGGCTGGGGACAGAGGGGCTGGACAGCAGCCAGGCAGAAAGGGACCTGCAGGGACTCATGGACAGCAGGCTGGACATGGGCCAGCCATGTGCCCAGGTGGCCAAGAAGGCCAATGGCTCCTGGACTGGATCAGGAATGGAGTGGCCAGCAGGAGCAGGGCAGGGATTCTTCCCCTGTGCTGGGCACTGGTTGGGCAGCACTTCGAGTGCTGTGTCCAGTTCTGGGCCCCCAATTTAGGTAGGATATGGAGGGGCTGGAGCATGTCCAGAGAAGAGCAACAAGGCTGGTGAGGGGTCTGGAACACACGTCCTGTGAGGAGCGGCTGAGGGACCTGAGGTTGTTGATCCTGGAGAAGGGGAGGCTCAGGGGAGACAAGGCGGTGTCAGGGCACAGGTTGGACTTGATGATGTCCAAGGGCTTTTCCAACCTTGCTGATTCTGGGATTCTCTGAAACCACCCTTGGAGCAGTTGCAGGAGGAGCCCTGGGCCTCCTCTTCAGAAGCTGCAGCAGCCCAGGTCCCTCAGCTTCTCCTCACAGCCCCAGAGCCCATCCTGTCAGTGCTGCAGAGCCTCTGCAGCTCCTCCTCACTGCCCAGAACAGGGAGCCCCACAGCCAGACACAGCAGCCCAGGTGTGCCCCCCTGGCCTGGGGTGCCTCTGGCAAGGGAGCAGCACCAGGCCCTGCAGGAGCCTGCAGACAATTCCTGCAGCACTTGTGGGATGATCCTGCTCCCCAAGGGACGTTCCCATGGTGCCAGGTCAGGAACTGCAATGGGGAGTGGGGCCAGAGAGGAAAGGGCAAACAGGGATGGGCTGTGTGCCAGGCACGGAACAGGGCTGGGCAAGAGGAAGAAATCTGGACCAGGGAAGAGTAAAGAAAACAAAGGTGAAGCCAAGGAAATGCTCGGGGCAGTTTGGGGGCGGCTGCCAGGCAGCCCTGGCTCTGAGCAACAGCATCTGCAGTGGGACAGGAAACTCCCAGCTGATGGGAACAAACTTTCTGGCTGACTGCAGAGGCCAGGACAAAACTGAGTGGTTTCCCTGGCGTTCCCCAGCCCTTCCTGGCCCCAGGGGCTGATGGCATTTGTGCTCCTCACGTTCATGTCCCCACAGCAGCAGCACGGGGCTGCTCCTGCCTGCTGTGTTCAGTGCAAACAGGGGCTGCTGAGCCAGTGCTGCCGTGTCTGTGCCTGCAACGATGGGGCACCTCTGTGAGCTGGGGGAGAGGCCAGGGCTGCAGAGGGGGGATGTTGTTGGCAGCTCCATGAGGACGCTCTGGGACGCTGCCCTGGGCTGTGCAGCGCTCTGGGGATGGATCAGCCCCTGCTCTGCTGCTCCTTCCCGTCTCCCCCAGGGCCCTTGCAGAGCACCAGACGTGCTGTTTGCCCCCAGCCTGCCCACAGCCAGCCTGGGGCTGGCTCACGGGGGTTTTCTGTGCTGAGCATTGGCCTGGCCGTGTTCTTGAGAGAGCCTGGGCAAGGAGCCTGGAGCCCCCAGGGCCTGGCCTGAGGCGTCAGCGCTGCCCCAGCAGTGCCTATGGCCTGTCCCTGCTGCAGCCTTGGCACTGCCACCCCCAGGACTGTGCCCGGCCCCGAGAGCACTCAGGCCCTGCAGCAACACCAGGGCCACCAGGGCAGTGGGGCAGGGCCACGGGAGCAGCACTGGCAGCACCAAGTGCTGCTGCTGCTGGGCAGAGATGCTGTGCCAGCACTGATCTGCCACGGCTCTGCACACAGACATTGCTGCTGCAGCTCCAGGGAAGGCAACAAAATGGCATCTCTGCAGAAAACTCTCCTGGGAGATCCTTTAGTTCCTTTAAAGACACCGAGACTGCAGCGCCTCATGGAGACAGTCTGTGTGCACAGAGAAGGTGGAGACAAACAAAATGGGAAATGGCACAGACAATGACATTTCTATGAGGTCAAAATTAAATCAGTTTTACAAGGAAAAAGAACCATGAAAAGGAAACCCACAAGAAGTATCAAACATGAGTTTTATTACAAGTGATCTACAGAAATTGACCCACAGTTTAATGTTCATAAAACCATTCTGTCATCAGTCTCCTCACTGCAGCCTTGAGCTCCTGGTTCCTCAGGCTATAGATGAGGGGGTTCAGGGCTGGAGGCACCACCGAGTACAGAACTGACAGGGCCAGATCCAGGGATGGGGAGGACATCGAGGGGGGCTTCAGGTATGCAAACACGGCAGTGCTGAGGAACAGAGAGACCACGGCCAGGTGAGGGAGGCAGGTGGAAAAGGCTTTGTGCCGTCCCTGCTCAGAAGCGATCCTCAGCACGGCCCTGAAGATCTGCACATAGGAGAAAACAATGAACACAAAACAACCAAATGCCAAACAGCCACTAACAGCAAGGAGCCCAAGTTCCCTGAGGTAGGATTTGGAGCAGGAGAGCTTGAGGATCTGTGGGATTTCACAGAAGAACTGGCCCAGGGCATTGCCATGGCACAGGGGCAGGGAAAATGTATTGGCTGTGTGCAGCAGAGCAGTGAGAAAGGCACTGGCCCAGGCAGCTGCTGCCATGTGGGCACAAGCTCTGCTGCCCAGGAGGGTCCCATAGTGCAGGGGTTTGCAGATGGACACGTAACGGTCATAGCATATGTTGGTCAGGAGAGAAAACTCTGCTGAGATGAAGAACATGAAGAAAAAGAGCTGAGCAGCACATGCTGTGTAGGAGATGGCGCTGGTGTCCTAGAGGGAATTGTGCATGGCTTTGGGGACAGTGGTGCAGATGGAGCCCAGGTCGCTGAGGGCCAGGTTGAGCAGGAAGAAGAACATGGGCGTGTGCAGGTGCTGGCCCCAGGCAACGGCACTGATGATGAGGCCGTTGCCCAGGAGGGCAGCCAGGGAGACGCCCAGGAAGAGGCAGAAGTGCAGGAGCTGCCGCTGCCGCGTGTCTGCCAGTGCCAGCAGGAGGAAGTGGCTGATGGAGCTGCTGTTGGACATTTGCTGTGGCTGCACATGGGCACCTGTTCATGGAGAAAGGGACAGTGAAGGGTTGGAGGAGATACCTGTAACAAAAATCAAAGACATTTCCCATACACCCTCGTCTATGACAAACACAGACACCCATCTTTTAAGATTTCTGAGGTTTTATTTCTAAGCCCCCTCCTTGTCGCTCATGTAATCTTGGATATCAGAAACCCTCAGAATTTCTGCTGCACTCCGGAAGAACAGAGCAAGTTCTGCTAGGCAAATTAATGAGTGGAAATTGAGGGGAGACGGTCTGTCATTCTGACCTGTTTAGAGTTTCTGCGGGCTTTAACCACTTTCAGATGGAGGGTGATCAGCTTCCCACGCTTCCTTTGAAATATCACCAGGTACTGCTGAGAGCAGATGGATCCACCACAGTCCAGCTCCACATTTGGAGCCAAGGACTCACGTTGCTCATTTCACCAACCCAGCAGCATTTCCAGTGTCACAACACTTCTGTCTTTTCCCATCGGTTTTATAACTCAGAGATGCTCTAGGATAGCTTTGCACCCTGGATTGAGGCTCCCAACTGGGACTGAAATCTCAGGGAGACTTCCAAGTGTCCTTCTGAAGGCACTGGATGAAGGGAGGTGCAGCTCCTTCCCTGGCAGCACTTCCAGCATTGCCCAGAGGCGGGCACTGGGGACAGCTGTGTCACCCTGAGCCAGCTGTGCCCCCTGCCAGAGCCCCCCGTGCTGGGCAGCTGCTCCCAGCCCTGTGCTCTGCAGAGGGAACTGGGCCCGCGGCTGCAGAGCTGCCCCACGGCTCTGCTGCAGCTCTGCCTGCACAGGAGGGGCTGCACGCCTTGGAGCCCCGGCCCTGAGGGCAGAGGCTTGGCTGGGGCACAGGAGGGAGGGGGCTTGTGCAGAGGGAGGGGCTGCACTGGAGGGCATCCTCTGGACATCTCTAAACTCTCCCTGCCTCAGCATTTCTGGGTTTTGTTTTCTCTCCTTCCCTGATCTTCTCTCTGCTTCCAGGAGATTTTCCTCCTGCAGGTTTTCCCTGTTCCTGATCTCTCCCTGCCAGTACTCCCAGACCCCAAACCTCTGTGCACTCTCCTTGGTCTGACAGAACCCTGCCTGTTTGCTGGGCACTGGCTGGGGCAGGTTCTGTTTGCAGCTTGGAGAAAGGACAGCTCAGACTGAGCCTGGTGGCTCCAGCAAAGGTGATGCTGGTGCTGTCCATGGGCAGAGTGGCTAAAAGTACATTAGGCATCTCCTGTGAACCTACTGATCACTAAAAGTAGCAGTTCAGCTGTCTCAGGCACTTCTTAAAATTCCTAATCAACCTTTAATATTTAACCCCCCTCCCTACCATTCTCCAATAGCAGGAAACTGACTCCAAAGTCTTTAGAATTGTCCTCCATTTTTTCCAAAATCCTTGTCTCAGAAATATTCTAGGACTGATCAGAACCCTCAGCATGTCAGAACCTCATCAGCATTTCAACTGCCCTGCACAAGAGATACTCAGGGTTGTACTCACATGTTCTGTGGGCACTGGGATGTTCCAGCTGTAGGAGAGCACTGCAGGAGCTGCAGCTGCATTGTCCTGCAGCCAGAGGTTCCTGTGCCAAGGGCTGGCAGTGATTCTGCCCCAGGCACTTCTCAGCCCCTTCCCACCCCTGACTGACTGAAACTCTCTGTGCCTCTGTGCTGTGCCAGGGCTGGCTGCAGGCAGTGCCCCAGCCCTGCTGGGCTGGGAGAAGAGCTGCTCACCAAGAGAAATGTGCTTTTGAAGCTCTCCTTGGTTGTCAGGCTCACCCTGTGTGCCAGGAGCCTGGCCCAGCTCAGCAGCACAGACACAGCACAAGGACTTTAATGAGCCTCTGGGGCTTTGTGCTCAGGCCCTGAACATCAGGCCCTGGGAGGGAGCTGCAGAAACCTCTGCAGAACTCCAAGTCAGAATCCAACTCCAGAGTTTCTTGGACTTTTAATGGGTCCCACTGAGGGACACGACGGAGAAAGTGTCCCCAGGCCCAGGCAGGGCAGAGAACTGGAGGCACTGATGGCAGGTGGGGACAAAGAGAAGCCAAGTCCTGGTGCCCTGGGGCACAGCAGGGTCTGTGCCACCAAGGGCTGTGAGGAGACACCTTGTCCTGAGGCCCTGGGGCCTCCTGGCACAGCCCCAGCCAGGCTGGGCACTGTCAGCCCCTGGGCCTGCCCTCAGCATCCCTCCCTAGCCCACATCCCAGTGGCCTGAAGGATCTGCTGGAAGGAGTCCCTGGGGAGCCCTGGTCAGGAATGGCCCTGGGGGCTCCTTCATGCTCCCAAGGACTGCAGGTTTTTCAAAGGACTTGGACTTTTGCTTTTGCCTTGCAGTCTCTGAGAGCTTTGTGCAATGCTGGCCCCCAATTATCTGCTTTTATTAGTCCCTGGAGAGGCTTTGTCTGGAACAAACACTCACTGGGGCTCAGGAATTCTTCTAGATACTGAAGGTTTTTTAAGGTTCTTGGTGATTTCCTCTTGAGACAAACTCTGTGAGAGCTTTGTGTCATCATGGCCCCAGTTATCTACTTTAATGAGTCCCTTGAGTGCTTTGTACTGACACTCAGAGGGGCTCAAAATTGCTTTGAGATACTCAACTTTTTAAAAGTACTTTGGATTTTCCTTTCCACACTGAGAGGTTTTTGTGCCATTCTGGCCTCCAGTTCTCTCCTCCAAGGAGTCCATGAGGAGCCTGTCTTGGGGATGGACCTCAGTGGGTCCCATTAATTCTTTGAGTCACTTTGGATGTTTTTCATTTGACTTTAACTCCTGGAAAGGTTTGTGAAATCTCCTCTCAGGCCCTGAGGTTCAAGGGCTCAGCTCCAAATGCACCATGTGGGTCATTACATTCAAGCAAGGCCTGACAAATCATGGCTCTGCCTTGATTTCCCTCTGCTCTGGGGCAGTTCATCAGGAAGTTTTCTGTAGTGATTTTGGTTCAAAAATTTCATATTTCTCAGCCAATGCATTAATTAGTGTGCTGGGTTCAGTGTTGGCTAATTACTAATGCATTCACTAGAATACACTTACTCATTTCCTGCTGTGAGATAGGATTTGGAGAAAGGCAAAGTGGGCTCAGACCTTTAAAGATTTTAAAGTTTAAGAATCAGAATAAAACTTTCAGAGCACTCCCCTCTCCATACAACCTGACAATGTAAAGAGACAAAACCTAAAATTCTCAGTCAGTTTTCCACCTCTAGAATAGTCTTTCTTCAGTTTGCTTAGGGAGAGAAGTTGCTCTTGTTAATGTTATGGAGATTGAGATAAGTAGAACTTTATTTGTTCACTGAAGCAAGACTGTCGTATGCTCACCTAACTTGTTTTGCATAAGATAGTGGCTAAGAATGTACTGGTCTGTCTTTGAAATGCTTGCTTGCTTACAAGGTGATAAGGAGATCGAGACTAAGGGTCCTGGGTATGTTTATCTGGTTTGCTTGCTTGTAAAAACTGTATCTTAAGAGACTTAGAAGCTATAAAATGAATACCCCAGCCTTCATCCCAGCGACCACCAGGGGGGAATGACCCCCTATCAACAAGACGCAGACTACATCTGGAGAGTCACGTCTGCAAGGAGAAGGGGGGTATAAAAGGAAGGTTGGGACAGAACACGTTTGCGCGCCGTTGGTGGGGCGGAGACCCCCCGGCCGCCCAGCGCTGCATTTGCCTGTACTGCTTGCTTGCTAAATTAATAAAATCTCTTTAACTGAAAGATGACACAAATTGGTCCCGTGTCATAACTTAAACAATTTGGTGCCGTGACTCGGATGGAGAAATAGATCGGTCGCTACGGGACAATCGGGAGGCGTCCCGCCATTATGGTGGCCCGGCTGCCCCAGGCTTCCTGATCACTCTCCACCGACGAACCTAAATTGAGCAACGGGCAAAGGAGAACCGGTTACCCCTGTAAACTTTGTGCACGAAGACCCGAGCGAAGACGCAGGACGCGTGAATATAGGCTGGTAACCCGCTCGGTTTGGGGTGGTTATCCCAGAGTGCTGTGTATGAGAGGTCGCATAGAGACCAAACGAGTGTGGACCCTCAAATAGTGTGTTTCCCATTCCCCGCGAGGGGCTGGGCCACGAACCAGGGGAGCGTGTGTGAATAATCGAGTGCACTCCGGAAGATGGGACAGAGGAAAAGCAAGCCCTCTGGTCCCATGAGTGGGGAACCCCCGTAAAGCTTCCCCAGGTCCCTGAGGAAAGGAAAGGATAAAGTCAAAAAGGTATGCTTTTGTATAGAGGATGGGGCACTTACTAGAAGACCCCTGGAAAAATTAAACCTATTTTTAAGGCCAAATATTTACACATGGGAAGGTACGCTCTCGTGGACTCGAGAAACTGGTAAACCTCACCAACTCTGGGCTCGGGCAGCCCAGGAAACAGGTAAGAGAGCTCACTGTTCTTCCAACTGAAAACCCACGGACTGGTTCGCTGTGCGGTTACTAGGTTGGCAAGGCTCAGTCAGGGACAGATCGATTTAGACACTTGGTAAGACTCGGTCCGGTACAGGACTGAAATACACATTTAGCACGCGAGGAACTGACTTCTTGGAACGGCTTGTGGACACTGACTCGGAAATATGGTAAGGAAAACTTTTAAATATGGGACAAGGGAGCAGTAAAGTGCGGAGAGACCTCGGGGAGAAAATTCTAAGCTGAGAAAGGGAAAAACACCTGAAGGCAAGAAAAGGTAAGCACAAAAACAAGAAACGGGGAAAGAGATGAATTCCCTGAGATTCCGAGGGAAAGCCCGCGTGGGGTTAATGTTAAAAAAAAAGCAGGCTGCACAACCCCGGCAGCCACAGGCAGCGCGGTTGTACTGTTTTCAGAGCCCGCGTGGCTGCGGCAGAGGTGGCGCCGGCTCGGGGGTGCGGGGGGGTTCCGCCTGCCCCTCCCCTTCGCAGCCATGCGGAGCGGCTTTGGTTTCCCCGCGGCGCGAGCCGGGGGTGGAGGGGGCTTCTGCCCACCTCAATAGTGCCGCGGGAGGGGAGGGGGCTTCTGCCTACCCTGATAGTGTGCAGGTCGGCGGGGGAGCCGCGGCTCGGGCTTTTCTGCCACGCGTGGGCGGCGCTGGTCGCCGCTCGGCCACGTGGCACGGGCGAGTCCTTGTTCCTGCGGGCGGCAGATTTTAAAAGCTGCTGCTGCTGCTCTGCAGGGCTGAAATCTAAGTGCTTTCGCTTCTCAACAGTGGTTTTTGGAAATTGGTAGCGAATTTGTTTTGTTTCTGGTCAGTATAAGTCGTGCTGTGCATTCTACGTGTAAAATGGGAATGAGACAATGAGGAACTGGACTATGCCAGGCTATGGGAATATGCCAGCACGCGGCTCTTCCCTATTAAGACCTCTGGCAGCAAGGTAAGCTCGGGAGAACTTGGGAACCCTAGAAACCCTGACCCCCGGCTCAGTCTGCATCACCACCTAATGCACAAGTCCCTGATGCAGGTGCTGCAGGACCTTCTCAGCCTACCGCTTCCACACAACACAGAAACACACACGCACACCACACCGGGGAAACACACCTCCTCCTGCCAGCAGAACTCGGCAGAAAACGAGGAGAGAAAACACGGGAGATAGCGATGGTGAAAGGGACAGACCTAATCTATACCCTTTAAGGGAAGTCCCCATCGCTCCCGGAATCATCGGGTTCGTAAATGTTCCCATCAACACAGAGATGTGAGGGCTTTCATAAATGGGAAAAGTAATGGATGACCCGTTGGGAGTGGCAGAGAGGTTGGATGAATTTTTGGGGAATAGCATATATTCATATGATGATATCTCAGCTATATAAAGATCCTTGTTTAATGCCCAGGAATGAGATATAATTAGGCAGGCTGCCATAAAGGATTGGGAATTCAGGAACCCCCAGGGTGGGAGCAGGGTGGAAAAGTGGCCGGAACAAAGACCGTCATGGAATGCTCAGACAGAGGCGGACCAAGCAAAAATAATTGGATTAAACCAAAGACCCAGGCCAGGGTGTTGGTGGCAGCAGTAAGGGTAGCACAAGCACAAACGCTGGAATATCAGCTCCGGCCCGGAAGCCTCAGGGAAAGCCGGCACACACACAAAGGTCAAACAAACAGGTAAGTGCCCCTGAATGTTTCTACTGTAAAAAAGAAAGGACACCTCAAGAGGGATTATAAATAAAGAATAAAGGATGAAATGGTCTTTCAGAAAGAATAGATGTGTCAGGGGCTTTATAATTTGGGGTCATAGACATCTAGAGAGCCCTTGATAAAATTAAAGGTTAGACCAAAAAAACAGGAGCTGGTCTTTTTGGTTGATTCTGGAGCAGAAAAAACCACAGTTCGACTGCCTCCTGGATGTGTAAAAGGTAAGGACTTTATGACTGTGATTTGGGTCCCTGTCCTAAAAGATGTAGAAATAGAAGCTGATAATAAAACCTGTGTTGAAGATGTTTTACTAGTCGAAGAAATGGAATACAATATATTGGGGAGGGATTTTATGGTAATATTAGGAATAAGTATAATTGCAAAGGACTCAAAACTCATGGTAAGTTTATACAACCTAATTACTGGGAATGAAAAGAAAATTGATCCTAAGGTCTGGCACACTCCAGGGGAAGCTGGAGAATTAAACATGGAACCAATTCACATTGAAACTGAGAGACCAGAAGACCCCATAAGGGTGAAACAATATCTCATCCCTTTAGAGGGAAGGAAGGGATTGAAACCAATAATCGAGGATTTAATAAAAAGGGGCACCTTAGAGCCTTGCATGTCAAGACATAATACACCGATCTTGGCCATTCAAAAATCAGATGTTAATTATCAGCTAGTATAAGACTTAAGAGCAGTAAATCAAAGAACAAAAACCCTATTTCCCACGGTCTCTAATCCATATACTTTGCGGAACAATGTGTCCCTGGATGATAAATTGTACAGTGTGAGTGACCTAAAAGATGCCTTCTTTTAGGCATCTTGTCCTCTAGCTGAGGAAAGCTGTGATTATTTTGCCTCCCCCTAAGACAAAAAGAGAAGTCAGACAATTACAGGGACTTTTGGGCTTTTGCTAAGACTTGAAGGGAAAAAGGGGACAATTTTCACTTATTCCAAATATGCATTTGGGATAGTGCACACCTTTGGGAAAATATGGGAAGAAAGGGGTCTGCTAAATACATGGGGAAAGGGACTGATTAATGAAGAAATAATCAAAACAAATCCTAAAAGCCATCAGAGGGCCAGAAGCTATTGCTGTCCATGTAAAAGGACACCAAACCGGGATGCAGCTGACAAAGAGGCAAAAAGCGCAGCTTTGTTAAAGGTAAGTACCCCAGAGGTTGAAAAGGGAGAAGCTCAGGAATTCTCCCCCAACCGCTCTGAAAAAGAGATAAAGGCCTATCAGGAAATCGGGGGACGACTAGAAGGAGGTAAGTGGAAGTTACCAGACGGGAGGGAATTGTTGTCAAAGGAATACACTAGGAAGATTTTAAAAAGATTACATCAACAAACACACTGGGGAGCCCGAGCTCTGGCAGAACAATTCCTGAGATTCTTTGGCTGCAGAGGTATATATGAACTGGCTAAACAGGAGGGGCAGGGGTGCATAATTTGCAAAAAAATAAATTGGGCAAACTCCCGAAAATTAACAATGGGGAGTCGCCCAGCAGCTTACCGGCCCTTTGAAAGGATCCAAGTAGATTTCACAGATCTACCCAAGGTCGGGAGATACAAATTCTTATTAGTCATAGTGGACAAACTAACCCACTGGGTGGAAGCTTTCCCAAGCTCCCAGGCTACAGCCCAAACAGTATCAAGAATCTTATTGGAAGAAATTATACCTCAATATGGGTTAGTAAGCTGCATTGATTCAGACCAGGGAACACATTTCACATCAAAAATCGTTAAGCTATTGGCAGATGCTTTAGGTATTCGATGGGGATACCACACCCTATGGCACCCCCAAAGCTCAGGGCAAGCTGAGGGAATGAATCAAACATTAAAAGCCCAATTAGCCAAATTGATGTTAGAAACAAGAATGTCGTGGATAAAATGCCTCCCGTTGGCCTTATTAAATATAAGAACTATGCCTCATTCTGAAATGGGACTTTTAGCCTTTTGAGATGTTATATGGGATGCCTTATACCCATGGTATGCCTGTAGGTCATCCGAGATTAGAGGACGAACAAATACAACCATACCTAGTAAGAATTGTGGAAACAGGGGGTGATCATGCAGCACAGCCCTCTTGGCTTCTCAATACACAAATTACAACCTGGGGACAAAGTACGTGTGAAAGCATGGAGGGAAGCCACATTAACACCTCAATGGGAGGGACCCTTCATTGTTCTTTTAACCACAGATACAGGAAAGGGGTGGACAAACGCGTCAAGGGTAAAAAAGGTTGATCTTCAGGACCAGGCACCGGAGTGGAAAATCACTTCCCCCCCCCCCCCTCCCCCCGGGGATTTGAAGATAACCCTGCGCCGCCAAGTTAATGACTGAGAGTTCTGTGCCGGAGTGTAACTGTTATCCCTTTGTACATTTCACTTGTAAATACTGTCATAAAGTTTGGGTTGCTCATTGTTGGGGAGGGATAAGACCAAGTAGATTGTGGGCAAGGCACTTTAAGCAGAAACAAGACCTGACTATCCATTTTCTGGTGTTAGCCACAAGGCTGAGATTGTTACAATTAGATTCAATAATCTGGTTTCGTAAAGCAAAACAGATTAAGGGGGTAAATTACAAGCAACAGCTAAAATTATTACTGTTGAGTGCCATAGGTTGAACAAGGCACCCTGCAGCACAGATCTTGTTAAACTACTGAGGCATTTTTAAGCACAGGTATGCAGCTCGGCCTTGGCATGAAACCACGGACAAAGATTCCTGCTGCCAAGAAGATGGTTCACCCCACCGCTGGAGGCACCCCAGTGGGCACTGGGAATGGCAGAGGGATCCTAGCAGTGGGAGTAATCCTGGTGAGCCTGAGCCTAGCCACATGCCTCAGTAACCTCCCTAATCCTGGGAATGGGGAACTCGGGGGCAGACACCCAGAGAAACTACCCCTTACCTCAGGGAACTGCAGCGGGGGTAAGCCTAATAAACCTTGTCTTAAACACTCAACAGGGGGTGTACAAATTCAAAGAAAAATCAAGAACATACCTTGAAAACGGACAGTCAGCTCATAATCTGCATCGAAGGGGCACAGGGGAAATCTCAATTCCAGTTTGTGACAAATGTAACCGTACTGTATGGGTTGGGGGGGGAAAGCAAGAGTCTGTCATTGTTGCTTATTTCCAAGCTAACCCAATGTGTTATAATCCGAATAAAATTGGGATGTGTGTAATGGGGGAGGGGGGAGAAACCTACTGGGTGGGAAATAACCTAAAATATGAAAACAGGATACCTCTAGAAACTGAGCCAACCATCCTGGAATCTCTAAGTGAGCAATATGACCAATTGGAAAAGCAATACACAACATGGGGATTGCCTGCCTCAGATCAAAATCTTTTTGTGGATCTGATGCAGGAAATTGCCACAGAGCTAAGGTTATCTAACTGCTGGGTTTGTGGGGGGCTAAAATCTGCTGAAAAATGGCCTTGGAGGGGTGAGGGTTTGACTCCTGAGCAACTACTAAAATGGGGTTTGGTAGAAGAAAATTTTCTTCATTTTATGTTCAATAGCAGGAGTCATATTCCTACCCTGTCTCATCCCATGTTTTATAAGACTCATCCATTCAGTGGTACAAGGGATGAAAAAAGCAACCTTACCTACAGACCCAGAAGCAGCCGTAGGGAAAACAAATCAGGTACCAAAAATAATGACACTGTGAGGAGAAATTCCTCATAGGGCGGCTGAGGCTCTAGCAAAAGTTTGAAGGACAAATAAAGGGAAAAGAACTAAATTACAAAATTTACCAGGAAATTCCAGAAATAGACGAGGATGGGAAAAATTAAAAGGGAATACCATGCTTTTTTCTCTAATAAAGAAATCTTGGGGTAGGAATTAGGGCGCAAAATAATGGGTTAATATAGAAGGTGGGGGATTGTTATGTGTAGTAAACAAAATTACAAAACAGTGGACCCCGTATGTCGACCAGAGCCACCCCACAGAGAGGTCTGCTGCCTCCCTGGGGCCCGGGCACGGGATATCACTGAGAGACTGCCTGGGCTGATTCAGCCCTCTGATTATTACCCACTGCTGATACCCCAGGCTGGCAGTGCTGAGACTGAAAAGAGGAGTGTCAGGGCAATTAAAAGGGACTTTAGGGCATTGGTCAAGTTGTTAATAAGACAGGGGCACAGACAGTCTGTTCCTCAGTCCCTCTGCAGTCTGAGGAAAATGGTGAAAGCAACAGGAGAGCTCACATTATCAGTGAGTGGCTCAAGGGTTGGTGTCATCGGCAAAATTTTGGATTCTTTAATCATGGGGCAACTTTTACAGCACCTGGCCTGCTTGGACCAGACGGGCTCCATCTTTCTGTTAAGGGCAGAAGAATTTTAGCTCATGAACTGGCAGAACTTGTTGAGAGGGCTTTAAACTAGGTCTGAAGTGGGAGGGAGATGTAGCTGGGCTGTCTGAAATCAGGCCCAAGGGTGGTAAGCCTGAGTTAGGGGTGAAACCAGCAGCCCAGCTGAGGTGCATGCACACCAATGCAGGTAGCATGGGTAACAAACAAGAAGAGCTGGATGCCATGGTGCAGCAGCAGAGCCATGATGTAATTGCCATCACAGAAACAGGGTGGGATGACTCACATGGCCAGAGTGCTGCCCTGGATGGCTGCAAGCTCTGCAGGAGAGACAGAAAAGGGAGGGGAGGTGGAGGGGTGGCCCTTTATATTAGGGAGGGGTTTGATGCTGTGGGTGTTGAAACTGATGATGATGGTGTTGAATGTTTGTGGGTGAGAATTAGGGGGAAGGCCAACAAGGCTGACATCCTACTGGGAGTCTGTTACCATCCACCCAATCAGGAAGAAGAGGTGGACAACTCATTCTGTGGGCAGTTAGAGAATGTTTCTGCATCATCAGGCCTTGTTCTTGTGGGTGACTTCAGCCTGCTGGGAACTTGCTGGGAACTGAGGACAGCTGAAAAGAGGCAGTCCGGGAAAGTTTTAGAGTGTGTGAAGGACAATTTTTTGTTGCAGCTGATGAGTGACCCCACCAGGGGAGGGACCATGTTGGATCTTGTTGCTTGTAAATAGAGATGGGCTGGTGGGAGATGTGGTGGTTGGAGGCCACTTGGGGCACAGTGATCATGAAATGACAGAGTTCTTGATATTTGGTGAAGTCAAGAGGAACATTAGTAAGATTTTTATACTGGACTTTTGGAGGGCAGACTTTGGCCTGTTTAGAACACTTATTCAGAGAATTCCTTGGGAAGCTGCCCTTAAAAACAAAGGAGTCTAGGAAAAGTGGGTGTGCTTCAAAACAGGGATCTCGAGGGTACAGGAACAGACTGTTCCTATCTGCTGAAAGACAAATCAATGCGGCAAACACCCAGCCTGGATGGGCAATGAGGTTTTGAAGGAACTCAGGAATAAAATGAGCATTTATAATCTTTGGAAGGAGGGTCAGGGCTCTCAGGAAGTATTTAAGGGGGTTACTAGGGGATGTAGGAAAGAGATTAGGGAGGCCAAAGCTCAGTGTGAAATTAAAATGGCAGCTTCTGAAAAGGCTAATAAATATATTTTTACATATATATCAATGATAAATGGAAGGGTAAGAACAACCTTTGTTCTTTATTAGATGTGGAAGGGAATTTAATAACTGCAGATGAGGAGAAGGCAGAGGTGCTTAATGCCATCTTTGACTCAGTAGTGAGAGGATGATTTGCATTCAGGACAAGTGTCCTCCTGGGTTGGTCTATGGTGTCAGGGAGCAGAGTGGGCCACTGTTATCCAGGAGGAGGCAGTCAGAGAACTGCGGAGCTGCTTGGATGTTCATAAATCCATGGGACCAGATGGGATCCACCCCAGGGTGATGTGGGAGCTGGCAGATGAGCTTGCCAAGCCGCTCTCCATCATTTACCAGCACTCCTGGCTCACTGGGGAGGTCCCAGATGACTGGAAGCTGCCAGTGTGACGCCCATTCACAGCAAGGGTGGGAAGGAGGATCCTGGTAATTACAGGCCAGGCAGCCTGACCTCAGTACCCGGTAAGGTCATGGAACAGTTTACACTGAGTGTCATCACACAGCACTCACAGGATGGCCAGGGTGTCAGACCCAGCCAGCAGGGGTTTAGGAGGGCAAGGTTGTGTCTGACCAGCCTGGTCTCCCTTCATGACCAGGTGACCCTCCTGGTGGATGCGGGACAGGCTGTGGATGTGTCTGTTTGGACTCCAGCAAGGCCTTTGGCTCTGTCTCCCACAGCACACTCCTGGAAAAGCTGCAGCCCACGGCTGGGACAGGAGCACTCTGTGCTGGGCTCAGAACTGGCTGGTGGGCAGCCCAGAGAGTGGTGGTGAGCGGTGCTGCATCCAGCGGGACAGGCACCAGTGCTGTCCCTCAAGGCTCTGTGCTGGGTCCCCCAATTTGGGCAGGACATGGAGAGGCTGGAGTGTGTCCAGAGAAGGGCAAGAAGGCTGGTGAGGGGCTTGGAGCCCAAGTCCTGTGAGGAACGACTGAGGGAGCTGGGGTTGTTTATCCTGGAGAAGAGGAGACTGAGAGGTGACCTTATCACTCTCTACACTCCCTGAAAGGTGGTTGCAGTCAGGTGGGGGTCGGTCTCTTTCTCCTCACTGCAACTGACAGAACCAGAGGAAATTGTATTTAGCTGAAAAAAGGGAAATTTAGGTTGGATATTAGGAAAAAAAAATTTTATGGAAAGGGTGATAAAGTACTTGAATTTTTTTTGTCCAGGAAAGTGGTGGAGGCACCATCATGGGATGTGTTTAAAGAAAAGTCTAGTTGTGGCACTCAGTGCCGTGGTTTAGCTGAGGTGGTGTTAAGACATGGGTTGGACTTGATGACCTCAAAGATCTCTTTCCACTCAGTAATTCTGTGATTCTGTGATTGTGTGACATCACAGTCCAGGTGGTGACATCACTGGTTTATTTTGTGACATCACAGAGCAGGCTGTGACACCACACTATGCCTGTATGATATCACAGAGCAAGCAGTGAGATCACAGCATGTGCTGTGACATCACAGGTGCTCTGTGACATCACAGGGGCTGTGTGACATCACAGAGGCTGTGTGACATCACAGTGCTAGCTGCAACATCACAGCGAGGCAGCATGACATCACAAAGGCACCTGTGACATCATAGAGCTGTGTCTGACATCACAGGGTGTCTGTGACATCACAGCCTGGGCTGTGACCTCACAGGGCAGATTTTATGACATCCCAGAGCAGACTGGGACCTCAAAGAACAGGCTGTGACATCACAGGGCAGTTGTATAAAAACACAGGAGGCCTGTTACATCTCAGAGTGGGCTGTGAGACATCACAGGGGTCTGCGTGACATCACAGGGGCTGTGTGAGGTCACTGGGGAGGTCACTCCACCCCAGCCCCCCTCCCAGTTCCCCCAGAGAAGTCCAACGCTGCTCGTGCACAGCGGGGTCCCCTGTCCCCCCGGGTCCCCCCACCCCCGGCGCCGCAGCCTCCCCCAGAGGATGTTCCACGAGATCGACCCCAGAGCCTGACACGGGGACAGGGTCCGGGGCCATGGGTTTGGGACAGGGGGACAGGGATCCCCTGGCAGCGTCCCTGTGTCCCCCAGGGCCAGAGCCTGGGCCAGGGCTCCTTCACCCTGTTACCAACGAGGGCTTGAGAGCGCTGAAAAAGTCCCCGGCAAGGGAGCAGCAAAAACCAGATTTAATATTAAGCGACAGCACCACAAAGTTCCTTGGCAAGAGTCACTCTGCTCCTGGCTGGACACTTCAGGCACACCAAGGAAACAAAGCAACAACAAAACCAAACCAGCTCCAGGCAATCAAACCAGAAATGAGCTGAGACCTGGGGCTTTCCTTCCTATGGAGAAGATCTGTCTCTTTCCTCCCGGCACCCATGGCCAGAATTGGATTTCACCTCCAACATTGCCTGTTGTGGCAGACTGGAGGAGATTGTTGCCTGGAAACATTTCATGTGTGGAGGAGGAAGGGGCAGGTCCAGCCTTGCCCTGCCCTGGAACCCCAGCCCTGCCCTGCCCTGGAACCCCAATCCCCCAGAGCCTCTATCCCAGCCCAGCAGTGTCTGCCAGCCCCTGGCACAGCACAGGCAATGCTCCACAGCCACCTCTGGAGCCCCAGCCCAGCTCCTGAGTGACCAAATGACCCCAGGTCCCACCTGGGGGAAGGGCCCAGGAACACCAAGGGGTATTTAAGGCTGGCCACAAGGCAAGCACACATCTTGACCCGACCTCCTCTTGGAATTTCTGTCTGAACTCTACTGGAATGCAGGAGATGTTAGCTCTCTGTGTGGTTCTCTATATCTTATTTTTCTCTCTTTCTGTGTCTACTTCTATTTCTGTCCTCTTGCAAATTTTGAATACATTGAATGGGCTTGCAGTTTGTGAAGTTAAATAGGCCAAGTCAATGCTTTGAGAAGTGCTTTTTGTTGATTAAACCTTTTGAGAAAGTTTCCCTGATTTTCTAAATTTCCCAGTAATGGCTGTTTTGTTGTTTGGAGCTCCTGAGAATCTCTTGTTGGTATTTCTCCAGTGCATCCAACTCAGAGGACACAAACAATTATAATTCCTTTTAAATGTCTCCCTGAGTGAGTTGTCTGGGGGATGGGGGTCAGGGCTTGTGTGTCCTGCTTTGCACAGCCCAGGCAGGGCTTTCACAGCCTCATCCCACACTCCATTCCCCAGCTGGAGCCGCTGGTGCCTCTGAGTTCTGTTGCTCCAGCCCCAGGGACGCTCTCCTTTTCTGCCCATTCCCCCAGGGTCTCTGGGCAGGGATGGCCTCAGTGGGGGCTGCTGACATCCTCAGAAACTTGGAGGCTGCTGCTGAATTTTACTGCTCCAGAGGCTTCTTCAGCCTGCAGCTCTTCAGTGCAGGAATTCAGTGCCCCAGGGCTCATTAACATTCAGAACACCTTAACAAGCCAAGCCTCTGGGAATAATTAAATTTAAGTTTTCAAATCTCTTGTGGTTGATTAGACAGATTCCAAAAGCCTATTCAAACTGAATACACTATATTTAAAAAGACAGTGAGAAAAGATATTTCAGGTTCTGGTAAGATTTTTTTTCCCTGTTAATTCATTGATATGTGCAATCTCCAATGGACACTGAATCCAAGTACCTCCTCCTGCAGTTGGAATAGATATGAAAATCAAGACCCTTCATGGCTGACAATCCATCAGACTCTGTCCCTACTCCCACCCCACCATTTCCCATGGCACTCAGAGCAGCCTTGTGCAAATCTGAGCTCCCTCCTGCCCAGGCTGCACCTGTAGCCTTCAGTTGCTTGGCTCCAACTCCCACCTGCTTTCCTTGGAGAAGGAGCTGCCTGAGACACAGAGGGATGTTCATTTATTGCCAGCCAACAAAGCCAAGGGAAGGCACAGCTCCATCAAATGCAAAAGTCATTCCTCTGCCAACAAACACAAGTGGAACATTTGAACAGTTTAATAGCCATCACAGCTCTTCCCTCGGCTCTCTGTAATGTCCCAGCAGCATCTGACATGTCCACCACTCCCAAGGGATTTCCATAAAGGAACAGCTTCAGACAAAGACATAAGAAAAGGTAGTTATTTGATAGATAAAAGCACAATTAGGATGTTGACTGATATGATATTTATTTGCACTTCAGAAAATTCATCAACTCCCTGAAGCTCAAAACATAAAACCAGTCAGTTGAGAGGCCCTTGTATGAGCAGAGAGCACCTAGGTAAGGAAATTTGTGAGCAACAGGAAGTACATAGATGCAGCTGGTCTAGTGAAGAGATGTCCTTAGACATGGCCATTTAACCAGGAGAGCTGGAAACAGCTGAAAGAAGAGGGAGAGGAAAGAATAGATTGAATATTGGTGACACAGGTAGAAGGCAAGACCAGTATTTCTCTCCTCCTGCTGTTAGTACACTTCCAGGAAATTCCTGTTCCTGATGGGAAAACTTTGCCATTTCTTTAAAGTACTCAAGTGACGCAGATAATAATAGTGTCCTTGTATAACATGAAATGTACTAGTACTAAAACCTATGCCCCTTTACAGGGAGACATCGGGTGTGTGCCCATGACCAGGCAGTGCCACTTGTGCCCTGAGGTGCCGAGCTGGGACTGGATCTCTCAG
>QUSF01000670.1:0-24084 GCA_003676055.1 Chloebia gouldiae | reverse complement strand
ACTTTAATTCTGGGGAATATTTATTTCCAAGCTGACTTAAAGAAAAAATCCTGTCTCCACAGTGATTTCTTAATTGCGAGGTTTCCCAAAGAAGACTGCATAAAGCCCTGGAAGGCAATGATATGATGTAACATGAATATCATTCTACCAAAGAACCTAATCAACTTTTGTACTTGTATATCCTTATAAAGGGTCCATGAAATTTCACTTTCCTTAATATACATGAATGATTTCCCAGTTTACTTCCATGAAAACTGCAAATTGTTTGCCTCTTTGGCCATTTGTTTTTACTAGGGAGTATGCTATCTTTGTAGTCTGATTTTTTTTGCATATATGTTTCTAGGTTTCATCATAAAATGGTCAGTCAGGTCTCAGAGATCTTCAGGAACTGTAAGCACATTATTTGTGGAGAAAAACCACAGATGATGTGGGAAATGCAGTACCTTAAAGCCCTGTGTCCAAAGGGAGCAGTTTAATTTGTGGAGAAAAACCACAGCATAAAACTACAGTGCCTCTCTTTTACTCCTGCTTTGACCAGACAATGTGTGCTTGAAATTTTTTGGTAGTAGCTTTTATTTTAAACACTACCCTATTATTTTGACTATGTATATCAGAGAATACTGATACTGAACATGAACTATACTTTGATTTATTAGAGCTTAGAGACACTGTTACAGGTTCAGGAAGATGCCCATGCTCAAAAAGCTCGAGACACACTCAGAATTGCAAAGGAAATGAATTTTATTAGTCATGTTAACAATTAATACATACCAACTCCTGGATTCTGGAAAAGCCACTGGGCCATACAAGGAGATGGAGCATGGCTTCTGAGAGGGAGAGCTAGGAAGGTAGCACACTTTCAGGGCACCCCCTAGATGAAAATGGCATGCATCATGTCATCCTCTCCGCTTCCACTCCAGGACCACACCTTGTATCTCCTCCTCAGAAGCAGCCATTTTCAACATCATCACATGTGGGGCCAGCACATGAGATGAGCTTGTAATAGCCCATAACATTTCCATGCCAACAATGGCTTTATTGTGTATTATTCCCCTTTCACAGGATGAATCGCACCAGGTGTCCAATATATAGTTTAATTTCTGAAGGTTAGAGTCCTACCAACTAACAGTGTCTTCTTCTACATTATCTTGTCGACGTGCACAACAGCGCACCAAATATGGAAGGCCTTAGACACATCTTTGGTCCCTGACACAGGCACAGTAAAGATATCTCAGGGGCTAATGTGAGCATTTGTTCTGTCATGTGATAAGGGAATGACCTTACACATCCCTCCCCATTTAATTTACTGGAAGAAAATTTTATACTTCCTTGTCTGGGAAATCTTCTGGCAAACACACAACTAACATAATATTGACCTGCTCCACAGTGTTTCTGCACCAACAGGATATTAGAGAAGTTATCTCCATGACAAGTTAATCTAGTCTCTCCTGGCATATGTTGATTTATTATGGGTGTGCACGTCAGGGTAATATCTTCTTTGGTTTCTGGTGCAAACATGCAAGTCTGCTTGTTTGGCTCTATCTGTGCCTTTATATTTTTATCAATGTGTCATTTTCATTTTGTGAGCCAGAATGTTTGCAGAGGTGTCACTACCTGGGTAACTTGTTTTACGTCCAATATAGAAGAACCCTCTAGGGAATTTCTGCTTTTTCTAGAATGCTGACATGTCAGATGGTCACTTGATGTCCTTAGAAAAAGATCTTTCTGATCCTTGGGTTTTGACAGCCACATTCAATATTACTTCACAAAAATGAACCAGAGTGCATCCTGATCCCACCTTGGTCTTTCCCTTGTACCTTCACTTCTCTTCACCCTTGGAATATAGTCCAGGGAAATCACTCCTGTTCAGTTAGAAATGCTCTCAGATTATTAATTGTAAAATACAAATTGGAAGGCTGGCTGCCTTCCATTCCATTTATCTATCATGGGTAGGAATTACCCTCTAACTAAAAGAGTGTTTTTCCTTCCTTCCTTTCCCAGGACATTCCTCAAACAATCATTGTGTCCACTTGGAGTGGGAGTGCAGTGTCCACCTGCACTGGTCCAACAGCCAGTTCTCTTCAGTGCTTGTTATGAACGAGAGTTTGAGATCACTTGAAAAATCACTGGTAAGAGTATCAGAAAAAGCCAGATTTAATAATAAGCAACAGCATAACAAAGCTCATTGGCAAGGCTCACTCTACTACTTACAAGACAGTTAAGGCACACTGAGGAAAAAAACCCCAAGAAAATACAGTCAGTCAAAACAGAAATGAACTGAGAAATATGTATGTGCGTATGTGCTTATGTGTGTGGGACAAAGGACAGAAAGAGCAAAGATAAAAAGGAATACAACCTAAAAGATTACAGCACGCAAATTTAACAGTTCTTAACTTGTAACTTAACTGTAACAATTTATCAGGGAATAGCACTTAACAATACTAAACATAGTTTATAATTTAAACTTACTTGCAGGCCCAATTTACTCAGATATCTAAAGTATTTAAATATCTAAGAGAGCAGCATTTCTCCCAGTCTTGCTATAGCATGTGTGTACGTGTATATGCACACAGACATAAAGGTCAGTCCAAGGTACCTGTGGTAAATCTCTCTTGAAGGTAGTGAAATACTCACTTTGGATGCTTTTGCGCCTCCTCAGTGCATGAAGGGTTGAGCCTTGAGGAGTGGGGGTTTTAGTCCAGGATTTGTTGTTGTTCAGTGATCCCCCAAGTACAGCAGAACTCAGAGTTTGCAGGCTTTGAGAGGCCCCACTCAGATGGAGGTCACTGGTCACAGCACACTGCAGCCCAAAGAGCTCAAAGGACTCATTTTGGACGCCTGTTTATAGGACTGCAAGAGAGGGGCTTTGTTTGTAACAGTGTTCCAACCTGGCCACACTTTAGGTCAGCACACTTTCTCTGAAACTGTGAGAACAGGGATATTACACTATGGAGCAAGGAAAATAATTTCCAAGGCTGTTAGTGAAAAAAACCCTGGAGCTAATTAGACAGCAGCAGTTGCTAGGAGCAGACAATGTTTCTGATAAGCTCAAGAGGATCTGAGCCCAGGTGCTGTTCATCAAGACTGAGGCCTAATGAGCATTTCTCAAATGGCAGTGCAGCCTGGAAAAGAGGGGAATGCACCACCACAATGCTCCATTGCCTTTGTTGTCCAGGCCTCCATTAACTGTTAAAGACACTTAGACACTCATCCCTCATGTAAGTTGATCCTTACACAGCCACCATCTAGAGTGGCTGGGCTGTTCTAGGTAAAGAGACTTCAATTTATGTGTGCAGATTTATTTGAATCTACAGCAGACTCCCCCCTTACAGTTCACTTGCCTGTCTGCCACTTCCATAAAGTCTGTTTAGAAGAAAAATGTCTTTTAAAGGATATTCTACCAGCAAAAGAAGAATTTGTCCAGATTCTTCTGTGTCATTCTAAAGTTACAGGATGATAAACCCAAGATTTTAGGGAGAGGCAAATTGCCAGGAAGTATTTCAAATCCCTTTTCTGTCTCATGCATTATTGTGAATGGATTGAGTTTAGAACAAACCCAGTAAACTGAAAAGCAACAAACAAACTCATTCTACCTGAATAGGGAGGACTGTTGGCATGGAACAGAACCTCAACAGGCAGGCAGGCCAACTCTGTGGAGAATGTGTTTACAACAGTATATTGCCAATCCTACCCCAAAGTCTCCCTGAACATGTATAATTACCTGCCTTTCTCACTTTTGTGATTGCACTCTGAGTTCTTGTCACACAAGAGAACATAATCCTGGTGGGGAGTGCCCTGCTGAGGGGTAAGTGAGGTAATTCTCCCTTAGGGACACAGTTGGTCAAGTCTGTCTCGTGTTCTTCATGCTTTCATTTGGAGCAACATGATATCTGTCTGTGAATGGAGTCTTCTCTGTGATTTTTGGAGGCTCTAAGGGGTGTTTTTGATTTTCCTTTGCTTTCTTGCTGCTGTATTTTAGATCATGCAGAAAAGTATACAGGTGACAAAGATTAGATTATGATCCTGTGTACATTAACTTTTTATGAAATAGGTTGTAAAGAAGTACTATTTCACTTGATTGAACTGTTTCTATAGCTTTCATCATCAATCATGAATGGTTTGAATATTGCTCAGTATTTCAATATAATAAGGAAACATATGTCAATATGTTTTCAGGAGCTGTTTAATTTATGTGACTTCCTTATAAAGCCTGTGTAATTAAGGTTACAGGCAGTTATAATTTTAGTATATTTTCCACTTTAACTTATATAAACACTTAATGTTATGATGTTTATATTTTACCTTCAAAGACAAACTGTTTTTACATGGGGCACACCCAGATCATCATAATGTGGTTTCTTAGTGGTTTTGGAACACCACACAGGCAGTGCTTGTCTTCAGTCCAGCCTCTGTCACACCCATAACTGTGCCTTGCTCCAGGAGCAGCCCCCCGCAGACTGGGAGGGAAAACAGCCAATGAACTTCTGTCACTGTGGGAAGCCACAGGCTCTTTTCTTTTATGGAGTGTACTATATAGAAAAATACTGGTAGCAGATGAGGTGTGAGCCATAAGAAGATTCATGTTTACATGCAGTGCCAGAAGTCAGATTTGCAGAGCTGCTGCATCTCTTGCCTGAGACCCCTTGCCCACCCCCCTCAGGGTGATTGCCAAGCTGCACATATAAACAGGGAGGCACCAAGATCTTCCCCTTGACTATTTATCTCAAAGCTGTACACAGCCTTTTACTTACCCCTCTTGCTTCTGTCCAGAAGTCCTAATGCTCTGTGTCAGATCTCTGTGCTGTGCATGTCACTGTCAGGCTGTAGTAGACTTGTGACCATCTGGGGTTGGTCATTGCTGAGCAATGCTTGCAGAGAGTCAAGTCTTTGTGTTTCTCACTCTCCTCTTCAGGGTCATTTGGGGGTGGGCAAGAGGCAGGGAGGGGACACAGCTGGGACACGTTGCTGGACGTTTGTACTAACAAACCACGAGGGACGGGTTGAAGATGTGAAGTTTGGGGGCAGCCTTGGCTGTAGTAACCATGAGATGGTGGAACTGAGGATCCTGCATGGAGGAAGCAAAGCATTAGGAAGGACTAGATCCCTAAAGTATTGGAGAGCAAACTGTGGCCTCTTGAAAGACCTGCTTAGAGGAATCCAGTGGGCTGGGGCTTGAGAAGAGAAGGGCTTCTACAAGTACAGCAGCATTAAAGGGAGACTGGGGAGAATGCTGGGTCGCTGCTGAATCAGAAGGATGTTCTGGTCACGGAAGACACAGAGAAGGCAGAATGACCGAAAGCCTTCTTTTCCTCAGACTTTATTGCTGGGAATGGCCCTTGGGAGTCCCAGAACTACGAGGTGAGAGAAGGCTGGAGAAAGTAAGGCTTTCCCTTGGTCTTGGAGACAGTGGAGAGATTGACTAGGCAGCCTTAACACCCATAAATCCATGGGGCCTGATGGGATGAAGCCAGGTGTGCTGAGGGAGCTGGCAGATATTGTTGCTAAGCCACTCTCCAGGGAAATCATTAACCATCTATGAATGCAATTCTGTGTTTCCATTACAAAGTCAGAAGAGGAGAAAGATGAGTTTAGGTGGTTGGGATGAACTCAGATGAGGGACAGTGAAAAAGGGACCTTGCAGTGACTAGGGAACTTGATCCCTTCAGAGCTTATTTCTGGATATTCCAGTGTTATTTGGGTTTTAAGAAGATGGCAGTTTTTAGACAGAAAGTTCAATACTGCCTTTAATATTGTAGTAGGCTCAGAAATATTTGGCAACTTTTTTGTATTTTGACAAGGTTTTTTGTTCTTCTACATTTAAATGGTCGTGCTCAGTAAAAGAAAGCAGCTGTGGAATGAACCATGAGACCCAGGTTTTAAGTTTATACAGAATTTCTTCTTCATTTTCACAAATGATGCCTCCAACAAATAGATAGGGCTTTAACACTAGTTAATGTTTATTGATATTAAGAGCAAACCAAATTGAATTGTTACTTTAAAGACAGAGCCTCTTAAAACATGTTCCTATGATCATAAAAATTTACTGGGCTATTTCATGATGATCTGAGGGCTGGAGCACCTCTCCTATGAAGATAGACTCAGAGAGCTGGGGTTATTCAGCCTAGAGAAAGAAGGCCCTAGGAAGATCATACAGCAGCCTGCCAGTACTTACAGACCCCTATAAGAAAGATGGAGAGGGACTTTTTGGAAGGTGATGTGGTGATGGGGCAAGGAGGAATGGCTTTAAACTGAGAGAGAATAGGTGTAGATTAGGTATGAGGAAGGGGGGCTGGAGCCAGAGGATGTTTAAAGTCCCTTTCAGTGGAAACCAATCTATGATTCAGTGGCTCCTAACAACATAATTTCAGGTTATTGTTTTGCTAACTGTAAGATGTTGGATAAGATAGAGATGCTACTCTTGTCCTGGTCTGAACCTCGTGACTTCAACAAATTTATGATTTCCATGGAGTAGTTTTGACGTATAGCCAGGGTCACTGACTAATCACATTTGCTTTTTTTCTTTAAAATGTGTTAGCATTTTCACCACAATTTAGCATGGGTATTTGAAGAAGAAACCACACAGCATAATATATAAACAACTTCCACAGATTCAGGCTGTTATTCCACATCATTTAGATTATATAAGTAATGTGAGAGTTATATAGATCACAGGATAGCTCTAGAGATGCCAAAGATATGTTTTATGTTGTGATTGGAAGGTCTTTAATTTTCTATTGTTTGCTATTTAAATGTTAACTTCGGAAAAATGCTTAAAAGTACTGTTGTGATAACAGTATTTTGTTGGGATTTCCAGCTTTATTTTAGCAGTTACCTTAAAATAGGAAATGACAGAATAATAGAATCATAGACAAGTATGGAAAAAATTAAAAGGGAAGGGAACAAATTTAAAGGAAACAATTCTTGTGTCAATTTTGAATTTACATTATTAGTAAAATAGAATTCACTCCTAGAAACCAAATTCTGGTATACTTATTTTTACTAGGCAGCTTTTAATTTTTTTTTCTGCCTTTTCTGTTCTTAATGGAACCTATAAGTAAATTTTTCAAAATAGGAATCTGAGCAGTTATTCCTAATTTCACCTTTCAAAGCAAACCTCCAAGAAGTGGTAACTCTGAGTGATGTGTGGGGCTGTGAAACAGCCTCATCTCTGCTTCACTGCTGCCAGTCAGTGACTGAGAAAGGCTCTTTGGGACCTGCCGTGCTATCCCTGGGTTTGGAAGCTCTCCCCACTGCCAAGAGTCCCCCACAAAACCTTTCTAGAGGAATCTTCTCCTCTTTGTGGGTTGAAGGAAGTCCAGGAGGAGCACAGGGCTTAGAGTTGGGCATCCTAGTGAGTTCTAATTCATTCCATTGAACTGATTCTCATCTGACAAGTTCCTTTGAAGAATCAAGGAAAAAGACATCACCAGTCAGTTTATCCAGGGGTATTTAATTTGACCCCAAAAGAGAATTCTTGTCTTTGCCATCTAATTTGTTGAAAAGATTAATCTTTTGTCAGGAGAGGTTAAACAGTAAAAAGGAAGTGTTTGTGCATGAGAAAGTCTGGGGAATTAAATGGGGAATTCCCTCTGAAAGTAGAGTCAAGAGGAAAAATATAGTACAGAGCTCTGGTCACTTGTGAGCACTCGTGATGTCATTTGTCATCACAAGCAAGAGTAGATCATTCCAGATTAACTAAGGTTTATACAACATCAACTAAGTTTGTGTGTTTGTGGGAAGTTCACCTTTTAACCTAATATTTATTCAATGGTAAATGCATAATTGTTGGACTGGACTGACAGTGTTTCTGTCTTGTGCAGCCCAGGAGATGGAGATTGAGACTGCAGATGAAGTTGCTATTGTTGGAATAGGATGCAACTTTCCTGGAGGTAACTTTGGGGTAAAAGCAAAGCAGGCTGTGAGTGAACAATGAAAAGAAGAGTCATTTATTAACATTGACATGGAGAAAACCAGCAGTTATTGGTTTGTCCCTTAGCTGAAATTGTTGCTTTGCTGCTTGTGGGATCTTTTTGAAGGGTGGTGCTGTGGTGGAAAGGAATTAGTTTATATTTGTTTGCAGACAGACAAACAAGCAGACAAAAGAAGCTGCAGTGCTGGCTGTGGGCAGGGCATTGGACTGCACCTGAAGCTCATACAGATGAGCTGGATGGGTGTGGGATGATTTGAACTTTCTGTGTGTTCACTGGCTGGGTGATTGTGCATTGTTACAGGACTCTACATGCATAGAACAGGACAGATGAAGGGCTGGACATTCTTATCAGCAATGCCTGTAAAATAAACTGGTCGGGTTTTCCTAAAAGAAAGCCTTTTGCTTTATTATAGTAAGTGGAGTAGATACAGTGAGATGGTAGGGAAATGGGGAGAGAAGGTGGTTAAGGATTTTGTGGGGTTCCTTTGCTTTTAGACAAGCAGGGAGGGGATCAGTCATGCTTTTTCATTTTCCTTTCACCAAAGAATGATCACTTCTTTCTGTGGCAAGTCTGCTTGAGCAGCCTAGATATACATTTGGTGATTGTACATTTGTGAGTCTGGGTGGGAAAGGGGAGCACATAATTTAAAAGTCTGCTTTTAAAACTTTGTACAACAGGAAGTGGAATTGACAATTTCTGGAAAGTCCTGGAAGAAGGCAAAAACTGCACTGTAGAAATCCCCCCCGAGAGATTTAATGCCAAGGAGTGGTATGATGCAGATGGCAACAAGCCAGGAAAAATATGTACAACACGAGCTGCTCTTCTCAATGAGTGAGTCTCTTACCCTGCTGCACCACTGACTTTTGTAGTACTTGGACTATGGGTATTGAATAGCAAATTACAGTAAGGTCAAAAGAAGTGTCTTTTATTTTAATTCCTCATTCACCTAAAATCCTCAGGCTGCAGAGCTTCATTCAAAGGAGCAGTTGGCATGCACAGAAGAAATCTTATTGTCTCCTGAAATTTATACTTGGCAGGGCTGAATCATAGGACCCAGAATTACTTTAGTGCTTAGTCGCATGTTAGATATTGAATCCTGCTCTGAAATCAAGAAATGATAGAAGGCCATAGAAATCTGATCCTGGGATACAAGATTAAAGTTGGACTTGGTCTTTTGTAAGCATAGGCCTATTTTGAAGACGCTTTTAGAGGCACACATGCACATGCACACACACAGAGCGTTTTGAAAATATTGTGAAAGTATTGGTATCTGTTGAAAACACCTGAGATGATCCTCTACTTTTTGGTTTTAAATTGTAAAGCATTGGTCTGTATTGGCTTAAAATAATGTAGAAACCAAGGTTTTGTGGGGGATTCTTTGCAATGAGGAGAGATCATAATTTTGTTTATCGCTTGTTGAAGCTATGACCATATTACAGTAGTCTCTTTTTGCACATTTCACAGTCTGAGGAATCCAGCTGGTAGTAGTGCAATAACCATGAGAAGAAAACTGGGTTGGAGTGGGCTCTTAACTCTGAAATGTAGAATCATTGATAAAATGTCACGTCTTGTGATGGGGCATATAACATCTTTGGCTTATATTACTTTTCTTCTGAATTTCATAAATGAGAACTGTGGCCTAAACACCAGTTACATTTTATAAATGAGAACTGTGACCTAAACACCAGTTACCTTCAGCTTTTCATGAAGTTGCAAATAATGTTTACTGTGAGTCTAGAAGTAAATGCATCTTATATATGTATGTCATATTTTATTCTGGTCTGTGTAGTTCAGATTTAATTTATTTGACAACCACCTGTTTGGGATTAATAATATGGAAGCAGAGCGCATGGATCTGCAACAGAAATTACTGATGGAGTGCACATACAAAGCCCTGGAGGATGCAGGAGCGAGCCGGCTGAGTAGAGTAGGTTGTACTCCAACCTATGTTAAAGAACGGCTAAAGCCATCTCTAATGTCCAGCTCACTTGACCGGGAAGATTTGTGAGCAGGTGTCTCAGCTGCATGGCCAGGAGTGACGGTCTGCCTTTCGCTCTCTGTGTTCTCTGTCTGTGGTGTGTTGTTCCCATGAGCCCTTCACTGCCCCCCGTCCCGGGACACGCTTTCCCGGGGACCACCGGGGGCGCCGCGGCGGCAGTGCCAGCGCGCGGCCAGCAGAGGGCGGCGCCGGGCCGGCAGCGGCCGCCTCCGCGCTCCCCGCTGGGAGGGCGCGGCTGGAGCTCCGCACCGCACCTGGGACAGAGGGCCGCGATGTCAGGCTTGCCCTTTGACTGGCTGCGCGACGACCCGCCAAGGTCTGAGGGATGGAGTGCTAGTCAGCACCCTCTGGCAGCGGCTCTGATTTGTGCTGACTGCACTTGAAGTCTTACCAGATGAGTCAAGGGCTCCTGAGCTAGTAGATGCTGCCAGAAAAGTATCTCAGTGGAATTAAGAGGTGCACCTCTTAAGAAAGCCAATATCCCAATATTGGCCAATATCCCAGCTGAAGTGTCTAGACCACTGCATGCAGCATGGACAACAGACAGGAGGAGCTGGAAGCCACCTGCTGTTATAAAGCAGCGATCTAGTTGCCATTACTGTAACTTGGTGGGACAAATCCCATTACTAGAGTGCAGTTATCAGTGGTTACAGGTTGTTCAGAAGGGACAGAAGAGGAAGGAGGGGTGAAGGGGTTGCACTTAACATTAAGAGGCGGAGTGAGTGTGAAGAGCTCTCTCTGAAGAACAGCCATGAGCAGGTTGAAAGTCTGCAGGTAAATAAGAGACTAAGGCAACAAAGGGAACCTCGTGGCTGGTGTCTACTACAGGCCACCTGACAAAGGGGAACCTATGGAATAAACCTTCTTGCTCCAGCTACAGGTAGCATTGTGCTCGCAGGCTCTTTTCCTGCTGTGGGACTTCAACCACCCTGACATTGGATGGCAAAGTAGCATGCTGAGCTGTAGGCAACCCACGAGACTCCCAGAACTGCAGATAACTTCTTGAGCCAGGTAATAGACAGCCCTACCAGAAGGGATGCATTACTAGACCTGTTAGTCACCAACATAAACGAGCTAACTGCAGAAGCAATCTGGACTGCAGTGATCATGTACTGGTGGAGTTGGCAGTCCTGAGGAATGTTGGTCAGGCAAAGAGTAAAATCAGGACTATGAACTTTAGGAAGGCAAGCTTCCAGGACCCCATGGGAAGCAGCCCTCAGACACAAGGGAGCAGAACAGAGCTGGCAGATCCTTAAAGATGCCAATCATAATTGCAAGAGCTAGTGATCCCTAGGTGCAAGAAATCAGGCATGGAAGGCAAGAGACTAGTATGATTGAATTTTGACTAGGACCTGCTAGTCAAATAAAGGGCAAAAAGCAATTAATAGACAGTGCCAGCTATCATGGGAAGCATGTAGACACGCAGTCTGGCTGTGCAGGGGTGGGTTTAGGAATGTCAAAGCACAGCTGGAGCTGAACTAGCTAGGGGATGCAAAGAATAACAAGGGCTTCTAGAGGCATGTTAGCCAGAACTTGCCTTGTTTAACAAAGGCCTGCAAATGGTCACAAAAGACAAGGAAAAGGCTGAGGTACTCAACTACCTTTTTGCCTGTCTTCAATGGCAACCTCTCTTCTCATACCTCTTGAGTGGGTGGACTGCAAGATGGGGCTTTGGGAGCAAAGTCCCTTCCACTGCAAGAAAAGAGATTCATGACCACTTGAGGATTCTGAGCATACATGTATCTATGGGACTTGACAAGATGCATCCCAGAGATCTGAAGAAATTGGTTAATGTAAGTTGCCAAGCCACTTTCTACACTGTTCAAAAAGTTATGGCAGTCAAGTGAAGTTCCAGGTGACTGGAAAAGGGAAACACTGAACCCATCTTCAAAAAGGGTAGAAAAAAGAATCCTGGGAACTAGTGACTTCTGTGCTCGTTAACATCATGGAACAGATCCTCCTAAGCTATGCTAAGGTATATCCAGGACAGGGAGGTCATTTGAGACAAGCAGTATGGTTTCACCAGGACAAGTTCTGCCTGACCAACCTTCTGTGATGGAGTGACAGTGTCAGTGCATATCGGAAAGGGCTATTGTTTTTTCTGTCCTTCTCTAAGGCCTTTTACATGGTCCCCCAATGTGGGAGGGGGGATGGGAGAAGGGCCTCCTGCCCTCCCATGGGAGTCCACAGTTGAGTAGTCTCCCGCCGTTTCCAACTGCCAATCCTTGTTGCCTTGGTTACCCAGGCATGTCAGTCAGTTTGTTCCCCAGCCCTTTGTTCTGGTATGTTCCTTGTTATATGTATTGTTATTGGTTCTTCTCCCTTAACCACTCCCTCTCCTTATCCCCATTGGTTTATGCAATGTCACCCCACTGTTTCTCCTCCCCTTAGCCCTCTGCCCATTGGACCCTCAGACCCAAACCACTCCTTCCAGGTGTCCCTTATATACTCCAGCCCTCCCACTGCTCAGGGCTCTCGGAGTCACCTCCCTCCCGAGCAGCTGTGTTCCTTATCCCCATCGCTGTCTTTCCCGTACGCAAAGCTGTCTGGAATAAAGGTGCTCTGATCAGCCATCCTGCCTCGGCAGAAGCATTTGTTCAGCTATCCGGCACCAGTTGATCATATTCCAGGGCCCGCTGTGAACCCTCCGCGGCGTCCCCTGAGGATAGAGATCCTGGGAGAGACCGCCGCACCCCAAAACATTTTTTTCCCTAAATTAGAGAGATATGGATTTGATGGGTAGACTGCTAGGTGGATGAGGAACTGGTTAATTGGTTGCATCTGAGAGGTAGTGGTCAGTGCCTCAGTGTCCCAGTGGGTATTGGTAACAGGTGGTATCCCTCAGGTGTCCACACTAGGACCAGTGCTATTTAATATCTTTCTCAATGACACAGACAAAGGGATTGAACAAGTCTGCAGATGACACTGAGCTGAGTGGTGCAGGTGACATGCCTGAGGGTCAGGATTGCCATTCAGAGGGACCTGGACAACCACAAGAAATGGAACCTCATGAAGTTCAACAAGGCCAAGTGCAAAGTCCTGCACATGGGTTGGGGCAACCCCTGGTATCAAAACAGGCTGGGAGATGAAGAGAATGAGAGCAGCCCTGCTGAGAACAACTTCAGGGTACACTGCTGGATGAGAGGCTGGACATGACCCAGAAATATGTGCTTGAAGCCCAGAAAGCCAATTCTGTCCAGGTCTGTATCAAAATAATCATAGCCACCAGGTCAGTGGAGGTGATTCTGCCCCTCTACTCCACCTGGAACACTGCATCCAGCTCTGGGGTCCTGAACATTAGAAGAACATGGACTTGCTGGCATGAGTCTGGAAGAGGCTACAAAGATAATCAGAGGGCTGGAGTACCTCTCCTATGAAGACAGATGGAGACAGATGGGGTTGTTCAGCCCAGAAAAGAGATGGCTCTGGGCCAAAGGGGACCTGGAATAGTGACAGGGACAAACATTTTAGTGGGGCCTTTGATATAAGACCAGCAGTAATGAGTGAACTAAAAGACAGTTGACTTAATTCAAGGAAATTTTTTACAATGAGGGTTTTAAGACATTGAAGCAGGTTGCCCAGGAAACATTCATGGTCAGCTTGGAGTAGACTCTGAGCAACCTGATCATGTTGAAGATGCCCCTGCTTATTGCAGAAGGATTGGACTAGATGACCTTTACAATGTTGTGGTTAGACACTGGCCAAATGCCAGGCACCCATGAAAGCTGTTTGCTCAGCTTCTCTTGCTCTCAGCTAGGCAGAGGAGAGGAAAAAAAAATAACAAAGGGCTCACAAGTTGAGATGAGGACTAGGAGAAAGCACTCTAAGGGCAAAGCAGGTTAAAATTTAAAGGTATAAAGTGAATTTATTAGTAACAGAGTCAGAAGAGGACAATTAGAAGTAAAGTAAGTCTTTAAAACACTTTTTTCCCCAGCCTCTCCATCTTTCCCACTGACAGCACAGGGAGATAGGACGTGGGGGTTTTGGTCATCACCCAAGATCTTTTTCTGTTCAGTCAGGGAGAGGAGTCTTCTGCTATGCCATAGGGCCCCTCCCACAGGGGACAGTTCTCTGTGAACTTCTCCAGTGTGGCTTCAATTTCAGTCCTACCTAAATTGCTGTAATTTAAGTCCTTCCCACTGGTCTTTCCAAAACTGCTGTGGTGTGGGTCACTTCTCCACAGTGTGTCCTCTAAGGACAGGCTGCTCTAGTTTGGAAGCAAGGGTCCTCTTTTTTTGATCTCAGGAAGCAGGGGCACTCTCTCTCCATTTGGGTGTCCTACTCAATCACACCTTTCTCCAGTATCTACCAACTCCAATGTTAGTACTTCTGCCATGGGCTGTGAGTGGATCTCTGCCTCCTCCTTAGACCTCATGGTCTGCAGGGTTTCACCATGGTCCTCACCACAGCCTGCAGAAGAATTTTGGCTCCACAACTTGGAGCACCTCCTCCCCTTTTCCCCCTGACCTGGGTGCTGCCATGTTGTTTCCCCTCACCTGTCATCATCTCCTCTGACTAAAAGAAAAGCTGTTGCCTGTAGGTACCACTGCCAACAAGTTCCACCAATTAAAAAATTCCTGCAGGATCCCGCAGTGCTGAGAGGGTCATCTTGTCTAGGTTCCTTGCCAGGAGTCATTTGCCATACTTTTGCTACCAGCCAAACAGCCCTGCTGCCACTGATATGCACTGGTGTCTGCTGCAGTGCTGGTACTGTTTAATGCCTCTCTTCAGATGCAGCACTGGGAAGGGGAAGCTGTGGCAGCTGCCTCTGCCCTTCTGTCTCTGGCATGGCTCGCTAGGGGTGGCCAGGCAGGCAAGGCTTGCTGTGGGCCATGCCAAGATGGCGGCAGCTGCAGTGCATTGCCTCATGCTGCCAGGCTGGCCTTGGTGGCGGCGCCTTGCCACCCCGGAAAAAAGCTGTACATGCGCTGTTTTGATTTTCTTCTTAAGTATGTAATCACAGAGGCATTACAACCTCTCTAATTGGGCTAGCAGCATGTCCATATTCAGAGCCATCAGAGACTGGCTCTGTCAGACATGGTGGAAGCTTCTAGCAGCTTCTCACAAAAGCTACTTCTGTGGCCCTCCCATGCTACCAAAAATCCAGGACATGCCAAATCAACATAAATGTCCCTTCCAACTCAAGCTATTCTATGACTCTATGAATGAAAAGGATCTTGCCCTGTTTACTCATGAAACTGGCCAGATATCCACAGGGAACAGAGGCAGTCCCTGGCTTTGTCACACTCGCTCAGACTCTCAGAAGAAACCCACCACAGCAGCAGATTTAGACTGAATGATTTAATAAGTTCTACACCAATTTTTCCAGAATTACAAATACTGGTTACCATCACTCATTTTATTTCCAATGGGTCTATCATGATATTGGCAACAACTTATGAATTGTTTTTCACCTACTGCCTTGTCCCCATGGGTTAGAAGATCATCTCATATATTACTATCTACTACTCAGTGAAAGCTCCTCTGCTCTATCAATGCATCCCAGGATGGGTTGTCACTGGTGAACACAATGGAATTTATGAGTTTACAGTTTTAGGACTGATCCGCATAAACTTGGGGTTATTTTTCACTTTGTCCCGAATCAGGCTGTGATTGTCTCTAATGAATCCCTGTCCTCTCATACCATGGAACATCTCCCAAGGTGGTTACTCAGGAGGGCCACGCAAGCTCAATAAACTTTGTAAATTGCAGCCAACAGAAGAACACACAAACTTCTTAAGGGTTGCAGATGTTCAACCTTAGCTAGAAATGGGATACCAAGAAAAGGCTTTGAACAGAAAATGGAGTCAGCTTGGGGTGAGTCTTCCCCAAGGTTTTCTTCTGCTGCATTAGGAACCTAAGCACATTTTGTCTCCTGAAGGCTTACAAATTATTATAGTCTGAGACAGTTCTGACATATTGTAATTTTGCTGTATTTGAGCCTCTTGGGTAAAATCGGTCTTCCAGCTCAGTGCTGGGATGAGTTACAGCATCAGGGCAAACAAAGAGGAAATACAGTCCAATGGGAGGTACTCTAAGACTGTGTCCTGAAAACATGTAACATAGTCCATTCACCTGATGCAATTGTCAGTGTTTGTAATAATTTCAGTACATTCAGCAAAAGTCACACAAAAAAGATAATTAGCAACATTAAGGTGGTAGATGAACATACACAAAGGTAAAAAATGCAAATCCATTCTGTGCAGTTTGTTGTTATTTTTCTTACCTGGCTTTTCTGAAGTCCTTAATGATCTGATGTATTTACTCTTCTTCTTTTCATGTCTTACATTTCCTGACAGTCACTACATTTGAGTCTCCACATAGTAAATACATAAAATCTTATATTTAAATAATTCATGGACAGTCTTTATCATTTCTAAACCTATGCTCTAACTTTTTAGACATGGTATTGTGAGGTAAACTGCCAAAGTTTCCGAAAAATGTTAAAAACACTGGAATAAAAACAAGACCATGAAGAGCCCCAAACAAAATAACAAGGAACATGATCTTGAAGAATGTCCTAAAGATGTAGGTGCTTGATGCAGCCAGGACAACTACACCTAATATCGTAGAAACTGCACCCTGTAGAACTGGGTAGCCTAGCAGGGACAGAGCTTCAATTGACCTTTTATTGGCTGATGACTCTCCACTCGTAACAAAGGCATAGGAAATATGAGCAGAAAAATCTACTGAAAACCCAATGCAAATGACCAGGTTGATCATGGATATGGAATCGAGGTTGATGTTCCAGAATGTCATGAAACCAGCAACGCCAACTATAACAGAGGCTATAGCAAACGTCACCCACAAGCAGCACAACGGGTTGGGAATGAGCAGAAGGGAGACAACGAGCATGGCCCCGGCAGCAATGACAACGTTCTGAACAGTGTTCTGCACTATTACCAGGTATTGGTCATAGTAGATGAAGGCTGGGTGATACACCTTCAGGGGAATGCTGCACTGCTTGGCTGCCTCCCTTAACTGACTGAGGAGATGCTTCTCATCCACGGCTGATGTCACATTCACTGTCTGGATGAAGAAACGCGAAGCCTCTATTTCCTCCTGAGTCTTGTTTATGTCCCACTCAAAACTGGGAAGAATTCTGAACAGTACAATTAAGTTATTTAAGAAGTCAGGCTTACTGTCTATATTTACCAAACCCCTTTTGGCAAGTCCTGTGTATACTCTCAGCCATGACTCTGAGTAGTTCTTATCTACATAGGAAATGTCCTCTAAATTCTGTGTGCAGCTCTCAATGCCAAGACGCACCGACTCATTCCAGTAATCTACGCTCTCAGCAATGACAACCATGACCCTGGGTCCATATGTGGAGAAGTATTTGTCTTCATCATCATAGTATGGAATAACGTAGGAGGCATCATTTGCCAGATTTCGGAGATCAATGCCTTCCCTGATCTGAGTACACCCATAAATGCTGCCACCCAAATATGCTCCATACAGCAACACCATGAGCACCTTGATCCATTTATTTGTAATAAAAGGGCCATAATACTTTTTAAGGAATGTGCTCATTGGATGCTCACCTTCTGGCTGAGATGGCTGCCCAGAACAGCTGCCAATACAGCAAGCATTGTACAAGCAGGAGTTCTCAGCCTGATCTTCACCTACATCCACACGCATACAAGTCAGCCAGTGTTGGTTCCCCTGCTCCCTTTTGTGATTTAATACCAGAACTGCCCCAAAGAAGGTCAGGGTATATACATAGCAGAAGACAAAAGCTGTGCCCGTGTAGAGGCAAAAAGACCTCACGGACGGAAAAGCAGTCCAGGTGCCAATGAAGAAGGCCAGAACATCCGTCAGAGTGGTGATGGTCACAGAAAGTGCTGCCTCTGCGTAAGTCTCAGCCAGCAGAGATTTAACATTGGATTTCTCTTTTTTCCTTAAACTTTGTTCCCAGGAAGCAATCATGATGAACATGTCATCAACGCCAACCCCTGCAAGAGGAGAGATTGTTAACGCTGCACTGCCAGTGGCAGCTTCCACCAACACCCAACAAAACTACAACATTAGTCACATTTCATTCTGCCTAAAATCTGAAAAAGGAGCTTGGGCTACTAACACTGCACGAGTGCTGATGCAAGTTACAAGAGAATCTGGAAAACATCCTTTGTGTGTGGCTGAATGTATTACCTTTTAGCACCTCGTGTTGACCTGATGGGTTGTTGATCCCTCAGGGACCCTGCTGAAGGACTGAGCACACCTACTGCATCTCTGACAAGTGGCTTGTTGCTGATGTCCACGTGTCCCCTGATGCAGATGACACAGATTTCAAAGCATCACATATTCTGATGCTCAACTGTTCTTACTGGAAGCAACCCCCATTATCTCTGGAATCTCTTCCCCACCACTGCAGCAGCTTAGACCAATAATTTCTTGTTCTGCCTTCAGAAGGTAGGAAGAGCAGTTGCTATCACGTGGGAGAAGAGTGATTCCAGTTTTCTGGTGGCTTACTTTTTTTATGCTCTTTCCCTCTACTTCGCTCCAGTTTATCTTCCAGCACTTAGTCATGATTTATTATTAATTTCTGTTCACATTTATACCAATGTGCTCACAATATTACCTGACTGGTCTCTGGGAAAACCTGCCAGGAAGACTGGATCCTGGGTTTGGGTTTTTGCTAAGATGCCAGAGTGAGTGAGCTGGAGTTCAAAAATGAAGAGCAATGGGCTTCTCTCACCTCTGCTAACTCTCAAGATTATCATGTCACACCTTTCAGTATTTTGCCATGCTGTCAAGGGCTCTTCTATTCACTGAAAATTCATCACATAAAAGATAAAGCAAGGCTGCCGAATAGTGGAGTGAGATTTAGCCAAGCACAGAAGAAGAGATTAAATCATTACCTGCTACCTGAACAGGCAATTGCCAGTAAACATGCAAAAATGCATTAAGCAGCACTTCCAAAAGGTATTACTGGATGGCAGTGAGCCAGGCTGCTTTGGAAAGCAAGCAGCCTTCAAAGCAAATCCTCTGATGTACTGAGAATTTGTTTGCTTTAACACAAGGAAGACAAAAGTCTGTGTGTTATTTCTGAAGATCTGAAGAGACTGGCTTAAGCCCTTTCCCAGGTATACAAAAGGGCCTTTTTGATAGTAAGAGCCAGTGCAACTGATGAGCAAACAAAAGTAAATAAAAAATGCATTAGAATTATGCAGGAAACAAAGAAACAATGCCTGCCCAAAGGAACATTCGCATCAGATATCTTAGGATAATGCACAGCCTCTGTCAGCCTGGGAGCTCCATGTGTTTTCCTCATTTTCCTTGTTGAGACTGAGCACAAGAAAACATCAGAAGAATGTATGATATAGGAGATCAGCAAGGATTTTAAAAGCAGTAATTTCTTTGCAGCAACACTATGTAATTGGAAACATGATCTAATTGCAGCAACACTATCAGTATTTGGAAAGTTCAGCACTGGCTGTTAAGCAGTCTGTGAAGCAAGGATGCAATACCAACTTCCTTGGGATTCTGGGAGGAGCTGCTTGCACAAATGGTGCATCACTTCAGTTGTGCAGCTGAATGAGACTGGTTCGTACACAGATGTTATACTGCAGAGGATTAATCATCCTGGCTACATTTCCAGGGACACTAGAACAATGCCAGAAGTGCTAACCTTACCCCTCTCCCATTTACAATCTTCCTCCTATAGCAGTGGATCTAGATGAGGCCTTGTCTTCTGGGGAAAGCTGCCCTTGCACCAGAACCCATCTCCAGTCCCACTGAGCTGAGCTGAGGGGCTTGCTTACCTGTAGGTGCTCTGAGGGGGCTGCACCTCTGGGTATCTCCTACACCCACTTCAGGAGAAAATGTTGTATTATCTTATATTCACATCATAAAAGACTGACACCATTAGGTTGTTTTAACTTCACTCTGGTCTTTGTATTTGAATACAACTCACTTTTTCTACTCACCCAGAATCAGGAATGGTGCATTTGCTACAGTGACCACAAATGGCACTCCACAGAAGAGCATCAATCCAAAACTGCTTAATACTGCTAAGCCAGAAGAAAGCACTCCACAGCTTGCAAGCCAGGTATTATTTCTTATACAGCTCAGTCTGAAAATATTTCAAGGAATATCTTAGTTATGTGTCATATATTTCCAGGACAATACCCTGTCTGAAGACAACACCTGATGAATGAAGAGATCCTAGGTGTCAGCAGTGGACAAGATTAATTTCTCTAGGAGGTGAGCATTCAAGTTGGTCATGTCTACTCTGAAGACTTGTTCATGTACATATCTGGTACTTACCACGAACCCATCTAAGCAGTTAGGAAATATGCACAGATAGACAAGAAAAAGCAAAGAAATACCATTTGCCTATCATTAAATATCACTGGAAGCCAGCAGTTTCAAGAATGCCTTCGCTCGGCAAGAGCAGAAATCAACTGAAGGAAGGTAAGAAGAGCAGAGATCACTTCTCATTAAGCCATAGCCTAGAGACATTTTACCTTAGGCAAGAGATGATTGCAAAGGTTATTGTCAGGAAATATGTTACGGAGAAGAGCGGGATCACACTTCTGATATTTCCTTCAAACTCCTGTTGTCTGGACAGTGAGGTAAAATAAGTCACCTGTCGTTAAAACAAAAAGAAACGATAAAGTACTTTTCCTCTTCTTGTTCTTTGTACAAACGCACAGGCAAGGCCAAATATTACGCTGGCAGAAGAGCATTGCCCTGGCCCTCGCAACCTACTCTCCTTCCTCCACCGTCCCTTTCCCTTTCCCTTTCCCTTTCCCTTTCCCTTTCCCTTTCCCCTTCCCCTTCCCTTTCCCCTCCAGCGACGGGGCCGCCCAGACATTTCGGGCTCGGCGGCTCCGCACGGCCGTACCCGGCCCCTGCGTTACCTGAATGGAGCCGAGGCGCAACTCCGCCACTTTGGAGACGATGTTCTGCAGGAAGCTCTCCAGCCACTGCCGGCTGTCCTGCGCCTCGGGGCCGTCCTCCCGCAGGTAATACACCAGCTTCAGGGCCCGCGCCCTGAGCACCCGCCCGCCGTCCGTCTCCACGCCGCCCAGCGCGGCCCCCAGGAAATCGCTGCCGTTGACGGGGAAGCGGAGGCTGCCCGGGGCGGGCGGTCCCGCCTCGCCCCGCCGCGACAGCAGCGGGTTGGGGCTGGCACAGCTGCCGGCGGTGCGGGCGCAGAGCCGCTCGTACTCGGCGTCGTGCACGGCCGCGTTCAGCCGCAGCACCTCTGCCCACGCCGCCGGGTCCAGGACCGAGGAGGTCCCGTTCGTCGCCACGGCGATGAGGGCGGCGTAGGCGCCCTCGGTGGGCAGCCGCGGGGCGGAGAAGCGCTCCGAGTCGTCGGTGAGGAAGTGCCGCCGCACGAAGTCGCGCTCGGCCTTGGCGGGTCCCCACGTCGGCGTGAACTGCCCCTCGATGTCGTTCGCCTGCCGCTGCGGTAAGAAGACAAAGCCGGCGCCCAGCCCGCCGGACAGCAGCAGCGGCACCAGCACGAAGGGCCAGGGGCAGGTGGCCACGCCGCTCGCCAGCCCTTCGAAGAGCCGGCGCAGCGGCCGCTCCACGCAGTTGGTGTTGCGGCAGGAGCAGCGCTCCGCGGGGTCCCGCGGCCCCGCCATGGGCGAGGCGGGCCCGGGCTGCCGCAGCGCCTCGCCGCGGCCGCGTCCCGCGCTGGGGCCCGACGGTGCGGTCTGTGCCGGCGCCGGAGGAGAGGAGAGGGAGAGGAGAGAGAGAGGGAGAGAAGTTCAGAGCAGCCCTCTGCCCGTTGGGGCCGTGGAAGTAACGCGGAGCTTCCAGCGGTGGGCGCGGCCGGGGCCCTCCCTCGCCGTGACTCACGGGCTCTCCAGTACGGGCAGGAGGGCAGACCGAGCTCCCCCTTCTGCGCTCCGCCGCAGCCTGCCCCGGCTCCGTGTGCTCCCGTTTCCTGGCCCCTTGTTTACTCTACCCCGCAAAAAGTGACTTTTTCTGTGTATAGTGAGCTAAAAAAACTCACTGGGGAATCACATGAGTGCTGGGCCTGTTACGAGGCGAAGAGTCAGGTACAGCAGGAGGAAAGAGCATCTGGAATCAAGACTGTGTCATGCACAGTTGTCTCATGAAAGCTCACATGTAGTGGACAGCAGGGATTTCAAGTAAATTTGGGGCTAGTGCCTTGAACTTGGGGCTCTTGAGATCTAGTACCTTGAACTCCCTGTAGTAAAGAGGATTTAATGTGATCTTTGGGTATATGAACAGATAACAAGCTTAGGAAAGGGACTTCTACAATATCTAATAAAATCAATAAAGCAAATGTTACAATATTAAATACAAAACTAGCTTCCATGTTGTAAGAAGGAGAGAGCAGAATTAAAAGGTGAGTGCTGAGGTGTAGTGATCCTGAGCAGGAGACCATTGCCAATTGAGGAGATAAGAAGATCACGTGGCAGTGAGCCTGTGCTGTGCTGTATGCCCAGCGTGGCCCTTGCACCAGTCTGTTCCTGCAGGATAGCCTCAGCCAGCCCATGGTACCAGAGGAGTCTGCAATGCATCTCCCACTTGGTACCAGTGATCAGAAAAGCGAGACTTCTGTTTCTTGTTTTCTCCAAATCTGCTGCAGCTGTTATGTCACCACTAAAGATTATTCTTCTATCTGGGGGCAAAACACAGACAGTGGTGATGTGCATCTTGCAGTGTTTGCTCTTTCAGTGTACATGTTTACAAAACAGGGGAGCGACAGCAGAAGAAATAAAAGACTTTGAAACAAGTATTAGCGATTCCAGTTGGCAAGTCACAAGAATATCAGCGGAATGATATGCTAGAGTTTTAAGCAGTAGCAGTGAAAGAAAGGGTCTTTCCAAATCCAAAATCTATCCTGCAGCCTGGTGTTCTTGACACTGGTAAGTGACAGTGTTTGGAGTGGCTTCTGGCTGAGAGCATTAAGCTCAGATGTGACAGTGCTAGTCAGGTGTTCAGATAATTAACTAATACCTAACAGGTATGCACTTCTTCTCCTTGCCTTTGAAAGAAGCAACTATCTTCTTTCCTCTCCTGCCAGTAATTGCAGAAAAGTTGTAGGTATTTCTTTTCTCCCATCTAGGGAAGACATGCTTGATACCTGTGAATATAAAAGAGCCAGCCAGGCTGTGAGCAAGGTTACATATCTCCTGCTGCACTCAACACTTAGGGCAGATTGGATCCTGGTGATTTCCCTTTTCAGTGCACAGGTGTTCTGAGACAGGTATGTCAGCTCTGAATTTCTCTCTGGGAGACAGACACTTTGAAGCTATTTCCTGTAGCTCCTAACTTGTCAAAATCTAAGTAAGGAGCATTATCAAATTCTCAGGTGGCTTATTTCTGCCTTGCTTTTGCAATGCCAGAACAGAGGGACATTTTCCAATGCTCCCAGGCTGCCATTGGAAAGTGCTTTGCCAATTGTGTGAGACACACTGGACACTGGAATAAAAAAAAAAATACTGTAATCAAGAAGACTTTTATCCCATTTCTTCCATCATAATGCAGCGTCAGGCATGACTGTGCCATTTATAAAGGAAATTTCACTAACCTGATTTTTGCAGTGCACACTATAGCACCTGACAGAGAAGTCCTATCCTATCCTATCCTATCCTATCCTATCCTATCCTATCCTATCCTATCCTATCCTATCCTATCCTATCCTATCCTATCCTATCCATGCATTTTGATGAGGCAGGAGTGCAGTGAGGGCTGCTTAGCTACTGCTGTGTTTGCATGCATGGCTGAAACAATAGGACTTTGTTACCTGTGCTAGGCAGTGGACAGCCTGTGGCCCTGAGGTTGCCTGACCACAGATGATGTGGGAAATGCAGTACCTTAAAGCCCTGTGTCCAAAGGGAGCAGTTTAATTGTCAAAATGGGGGCTGCCAGAGGGAGATGTGTCCCCTCTGTGCCTTCACCAGCCAGCATGCAAGAAAGGATCACATTTTCTTTGGCTTTCAGGAAAATGCCCACAAAGGAATGATGGGGGTGGCTGGGTGATGGTGACAGCAGAATGGGAGGTGAATTCTTTGTTTCCTCTAGGGTGGCTTGTCTGTCTAGAAAATAAGATTCCAAAGAAACTCCAGAAGATATTCTGGCACCAGGACCTAGAACTAACAGATGTTTATTCACATTGAGGAGCCACTTTTCCTTTGCTTTGGGAGCACACAGTGACACTGT